>PVJH01039702.1:0-16228 GCA_004026705.1 Nesogale talazaci | reverse complement strand
TCCTAGAGAAGGGATTTGCAAGGTTTGATATTTTTAAGATTAGAAATGAATGGACCATTTGCGCATTACATTGTTTGGTTCTCGCTTGGTTTAATAAATAATACCTTGCTTTGGAACTTGGACTTTCCTCCTCCAATCACAGACTTTTAAAGAAAAGTTAGTAATGAATACTCTCTTTGTCTTGGTTATGATCTTAAAAATCTGTTTTATTGTTTTGTAGGTGGAATCGTCCCAAAATGTCTCTTGCCCAAAAGAAAGATCGGGTAGCTCAGAAGAAGGCAAGCTTCCTCAGAGCTCAGGAACGCGTGGCAGAGAGCTAAACCAAACCTTAATTTTCCATGAGGATTTATTACGTAAATAAAATAAACTATTTACCAAGCAGCTTTCTGTCTTAAGCTCTTTTTTTATAAAGCTATAGGAAATACTACGACATATGAGAAAACAGGAACTGGCAGGTTATCCAAGAGTATAACTTTTTCCAGACAGTTGTATCTGCACGCTGACCCCAACGCACATCCATTTTGTGGGCTTTTGCCCCAAAAGAAGATACCGTACTTCAAAGGCTGAAGACATACCACTCACCCCAAACCAGTGTCAAACAACAGATCATCACTTGGCAACCATTCTGCCATCCATTTATTGTAACCAGATGCTTAGTGGGGAGAAAAACACCTTCAAAGTAATAGGATCTCAAAATGGCATTCATTTATGGCTTTGATTTTTGTTGACAAAGCTATCCAGGGTCTGGTGAAGGGTGCCTAGCTTTTAACTCATTCAGGAAACCTTTGAACAGAAAAATGTTCAGGCTACTGGTGGTATCTTATGAAGAGGGTGGGTCAGCTCTGAATGTACACGTGAAAATGTGGATGAGGGGCTGAGCCCTGGTAGCATAGTGGTTGAGTGTGGGACTGCGGCCGACTGGCTTGGTTCAAATCCAGCAGCAGCAAGGTTGGGCCTCCCACTCCTACCAGAGGGCAGTGATGCCTAAAAAAAAAAAAAAATTAAAAATATGGATGAGGGGCAATGTTCACCTTATATCAAGCTCACATGGGAAAAAAGTTACTTATAAGAAATAGCCCTTTGGCCAATAAAACATTTGAGAACAGGAATATTAAAATGCCTCCCATGGCATCAGAGGGCTCTGACTTGGACCATAGTTAAAATTTTAAGATGCGTGGGTCTATAGCCTAAAGAGTTCAAAGGCTCAGTTGGCTTGCTGGTACTTCATAACTGCTGGACCCTTTGGATCTTGCTGGGAGATAACAGCATGAATTGCCTACCCAGTTTTGGCCATTCAAATTGGCAGTTTATTGCCAAGTGGAATACTTCCCAAGTGATTTCTTCCCAAAGGATTTTTCATTTTGAGAGGATCAGTGAAAGGTCCACTTGACACATTCTGAAATCACAGATACCAACTGAGGGCTGAGGTTTAAAATGTGTTGAAGTCTAGCAGAACAAATCATGCTATCCCCCAACATCTGTTTGTATAAAGGAGTAATGTGCCTGCTTTGCAGTCTTAATTTCTGTTAATGTGCAAACTTTACCATGCTAAGACATTAGTAAATTTATGTATAGGGTTTCTTTTAAACAGCAGCTTCAATGCAGACATAATGTTTCCAGTAGTGGAATTTTGACTGACAGAAGTCTACAAAATACTCTTTGTGGCATGAGGGTTCACAGCATTGTTGTTTCAGTCATTAGTTGAGATGGTGTAACAAGCAGGCAGGTGTGGAATCCTTTGGACTTCCTGGTCCTATGCCCGCCAAACAGTGATTGAATTTTTATGTGGTGGCTTCACGAGGTCCAGGGAAGGGGATTTTGTGATTGGCAGGGAACTGAAATCAGTCAATTTTTAAAATGATCAAAACTTTAGAAGGAAGTTTCTTAATAATGGTGACAATGTCCAGCTGAACTAAGAGTCGTTTGTGTAGGAAATTTTCTTCCACAGTAACGTTTTTAAGTTATTTAGTATCAAAGAATGTTCCATTTCCATTTGATTGGCTGTGACTTTGAGAGCAATACAAGAATAGAGCTGCTTTTCTAATTCTTCCCGAATTTCGCTTGGAGCACCACGGAGCAGGTAGTCTTTGAGCAACTGGCAGGCTTTTGCCAGGTTTGGTTGTATCACTTCCGAGGTGCACTTCATTGTGCTCGGGTCGCAGCTAGTTCTGCAGTCTGTGCCATAGACACAGTCCACGTCAGACTCACAGTGACGGTCCTTAATGAGTTCTTTCAGGTTTGCCTCTGGCACAATCTTTCTCATGTCCACCATTTTCAAATCATACTTATCATTATATCCTAGGTTTTTGGCACTGGTGTCACACATGAGGAAGTTTCCATATGGGCCATGGAAGACATCTTCCACAAATTCTAGAAGTCCGATAGCTATTTTAGCCTTTCTAGGCCATGATGGCGTGAACAACTGATCCATACTTCTTCTGAATCCAGAGGGAATAAAAAGTTCGATGACCCATGGAAGGCTGATTCCATAAAGAGAGGTATATTCTACACTTTCCATTACGTAGAGATCACCACAGAATCCCATTAATTTGGGGGTGTGTTCTTTATCTTGAAGTATTACCATGAGAAGAAATTCATTTAGTTGAAGAAGTGCCCAGGCTGACTTTGCTTCTCCCAAGGAAACTTGACCATCTTTGTCTCCATCAGCCACTGTCAAGATGAGATTAACCAGTTCAGAGAGGTTCCCTTGATCACCCAATTTAGCCTAATAAAGATAAAATGGGACGAGTTAGACATTAGGAATGGAAAGACAGGTGTTGATAACATCTGAAATTCCTTTATGAGGCTCATTACCATGCAAGTACTAATCTAAGGAGTTCTGGTGACGAGTTACTCGGGCTGCTAGCCACAAGGTCAGTGGTTCAAATCCATCGACCACTCAGAGGGACAAAGATGAGGCTTTCTGCTCCCATAGAGACTTAGAGTCTCAGGCAAGGGTGCAGTTTGTTCTGTGGGGCCTGAGTCAGTGAGTTGTGGGGTTCTGGAGTACTAAACTTGATGTGATCCCCCACAAAGGAATTTGCTTCCTATATTACAGCTTCCAATTATTTATGATGCTTCATAAGTGAACCAAGCATGCTTTATGTAATTGCAGTAAAGTCTACTTCACTAAATATATTTGTTAAGAATAGGCCCTGCACCCTCTTTAGATTCAATGAAGACACTGAAATATTATTCCTTGCTATCGCCATACATGTGTTAACTTGCAAAACTAATGTAATACGCTCATATCCAAAAGGCAAGTGAATATTATTTTTTTCATTTGTACTAAAAACTACACTATGTAGTGACACTAGCAATTGTTTTGTTCAAGGTGTGTTGCTCCAATAATGAGAATTCGAAAGATTCTCCTGTTAAGCTTTCCTACAACAAACAAAACAGTCTGAAAATTAAAGGCAAGAGCTTTTGATTGAAAACAAAAGCAATAAAAATTTTGAGAAAAAATAGCTTTTCCCCTACGCGACTTCATTTTTGTACATTTCTATTTAATCCCTGTCTGATTGACTATTAACTTCAATTTCTAAATGTACTTTGCAACCAGGATGAACTAAGGGTCACCTTTTCTTTTGATGGAATTCAGTTACAATCAACCCAGAATGCAGCAACCCATCTGTAGTGAGTTATTTCCCCCTTAAAAGTGGATACTTTTCTAGCTATTGTCAATATACATCCTCCTTTCTTTTGAGAGATCTCATCAGCATGGAGTCCTTTTTACAGGTAAAAAACAGCCACACCTCAATATTTCTATGACTTCAGACAAAGTGCTGGCAACTTCCAGAAGCACATCCCACTGCACAGAGGCACCATGGACATGGAAGGCACTTACTTTAAAAAGGCTGTAGACCATTTCTTTGAATTTCTGTACAGTAGTTCCCCTCGTTGGCTTATCAAATAGAACAATTTCTTTTCTTGGTTCCAGTTCAGTTCCAAAATCAAGATGAAGTACTTGTTCCATTTGACATTTCACGACACCTGGCAGATTATCCCATATCCCTAAGTACATCTATGTGAAAGAGAATGAGTTATGCACAAGGCCAAGTAGAACATTCTTTAAAAAAAAAAAAAGATACCACTTTTTTTTTTATCAGATCATCCCATTAAAAAAAAAAAGTCTAAACACATCAAAATTGAGCTGGGACAAAACACCCCCTGACACGGATGGATCTGGCGGACAGGATGCTGAGTGAAGCCAGTCCTCAGATGACAAATGCTGTCTGAGACCATTGTTATGTGGGAAAATGAGATAAAACCAAGACAGAAGCTTTCATGCCAAAGGGAACAGACTGTGGAGGTGCCCCAGGGCGGGGACGGAGGGTGGGGAGATGGAGCAAGGGACTGGAAGGCTGGCGGGGTGGTCGCGGGTGGGAGGGAGGATGAAGGCCCACAGAGGGAGAGGAGCAGTCAATGGTGCTGGAGAGAGAGGAGGGGGCGGTGGGTTGGAAGAGCAGTCTCTCCTATTGAACACAGAGTTGATGGTTTCAAATGGACTCCTCCCCACCACGCACCTAATCCACAATACAATTTTCATTTTAAAAAACTGAGCTGTGACTTTCTTCTTAAACTGTACACTTTTTTAATCATACTCCAAAGCTTTCTTCCTTGAATCAATTATATACATATACATACATATTTATAAATGCCTACTTATTTTAAAGTCCAACCACACAGAGGTGAGATAAAAGCAAACGATGCCTCACTCCCAGGAGTAATCACTATTGACTACCTGGCTATCAAGCCAACAGTGCGTAGTGCTTCCTCTGTGCTGTGACCTACTATTTTATTAATACACTCCTTGTAGCCACTCTATGAGGCAGGCTTTATGACTATTCTCATTTAACTGATGGGGAAAATGAAGCAGACAGAGAGAGGTGGAATAAAATTTTCAAGGAAATAGCCAAAGTCCGTATTGGAACAGAGGCAATGTAATCTCAAAGCTCATACCTGGTCTTAACCAACTGGCGGGACTGTCTCTTTCACAAATACATTAAATGAACATTGGGTCTTATTAAGCATCTTTATTGAAAACAAAGCAGATTTTATTACTCCTCTGCTTCAAGTTCTCCCATAGAATCTTACTTCAACTAATGTCCAAAGTTCCTTCCCTTGCCCGGGAGGTCTTCTCGTCCTGTGTGTCTCTAAACTGGTCCTGTTCCTTATCCCCTCAATGACTATGTCCCAGGCACAATAGTTCTCTTCTTGTTTCTTGAGTCTAACAAGCATGTCCCTACGCTTTCCTTGCTGGTGATTCTGCTTAGAAAGCATTCTCTTCAGTTTCATATGGTCGACTCCTTCACACCTGTTGCTCAGACATGTAGTTAATGCTTCATACAAGTATGAACTCAGATGTTGTCTCAGAAAAGTCTTCCCTGACACCATCTCCTGTCATCGCACCCTTATAGGAGATGTTATGTTCTATTAATTATATTTGTTTATCAACTTGATTGTTTTTTTGTGCTCCTGCTTCCTCTTGAGAGAATGCAAGGTGCATAAGGAGGTAATATTGTGCTCGCTTCGGCAGCACATATACTAAAATTGGAACGATACAGAGAAGATTAGCATGACCCCTGCACAAGGATGACATGCAAATTGGTGAAGGAAGTAATATTGTTGATCTCACACGTCACTGAGCTCCTGGTCACGCAATTGTGTGCAGAATACCCTGGGATCAGGATCCAATGAATGAGTCCAAACCTATATGATTCAAATATATACTACGTCCTCAAGGTCTGGCTCAAGGACTCTTTTATTTTTATTTTTTTGTGTGTTTTGGGGCACCACTGCCCTCTGATGGTCGTGGGAGCTAACCAGTGCTGCTCCTGAGAGCCGCTGCTGGATTTGAACCGCCAAGCCCGCAGGCCGCAGTCCCACACTCATCCACTTATGTCACCGGGGCTCAGCCCTCAAGGACTTTTAATCATGCCTGCGTCCAGCGCAAAATGCAGAGCGCCTTGGCAGCTGGGAGTGGTTATTTAGTGTCTTACCTGATTGTTGGGCTTGGTGGACAAGCATTTTCCAAAGTAAAGCGTTTCTGTAACACAAAGGCTATTGCACGCCGGCCCGTCAATGACCCCCGTTTTGTACTTGTCACACTGAAAAGCAGAAAAGAAAGAGGTAATTAATGAACAGACTCATTCCTACTGAGGTGGTCTCACGGCTGTGAAACTGATTTTCCAATTTACCATGGTAGTCCTCTGTACTTACTCCGAGAAGACAGACATCCTTTTTCTTTAAAATGGCTATAGTTTTGTTTTAATTGAAATTTATTTTAAAAAAGAAAATAAAGTTTTCCCTGTCATTTCGTCACCAATATAGCCATAAAGCGCAATTGATGGGGACAGCCAATCGGCGGCGAGAGAGCAGGCGCGGGTGGAGATGTGTCAGCTCTCAGACAACTCTGGGATCCCCTGTGAGGGCAGGGCTAGCAACCTCTTCTCTCTGGGAACACGCCACCTCTCTCTTTGGGATGTATGAGGGAAGCTAGGACTGACAAAAACCTTAGCAATGTTGTCTCTGTTGATGAAGTAGGGACTTAAGAGAAACCTATATAGCCAGTGGGGTAGTTGCTGGGGAGATGTATGGGCTAAACTAATCTGCAATAGTGCCCCCTTCCACACACACCCCCACCCCCCGCCTGGATTAAGCCTCTGCTGGCTCCCTGGGACACTGACCAGGCTGGAGCTCAAGCAGACGGCATTGGAAAGTGGATCACTGCAGATACAGTGGGGGTTACAAGGCAACATCCTACCACTAGTCTTCCCTTTAACTCCTTCTTAACCGAGTTCTACTTTTTGTTCTTTTCTGTTTTCTTTCAGATGGGCGTGTTTCTGTGTTTTACTTTTTGTCGTTGAATTTTTTTTCTTTTGAGCTGATGTTGTTCACTTGAAATCCAGGAGCGAGCGGTAAGCCCACAGAGACGGTCACGAGATGAGTAGCGCTTTAGGCCTACGACAGGACGGCTGGGACTCCTGAGGAGAGGATAATAACGGGGGCAAGCATGAAGAGAAGGAGCGCAAATGGATGGTGGTGATGCTTGCACGACTCTTTTAAACATATTTAAACCACTGAATCGGAAGGTATGTGAATTAAATGTCAATAAAATGGTTTAAAACAAACAAACACGGATCTGTATGTCTCTGTCTGGTCCGCCTTCTCTCGTTCCCACACACAACTGGGTGTCACAGCTCCACGGGCAGCTCAGCTCCGCCGGGTAAGAAAAGCCGCCTGAGGAGGGGCTCCTTCCACCCCCGCCCCACCTCCCCCCAGCGCATGCTGAGCGCGGGGTTTTACACCCACTCTGTGAGAAAGGGAAAGGGAAAGGCACGTGACAACCTAAGCAATAGCAGAGAGACCAAGATCATGCCACGAAACAGGTAAAATATAGTTCTGTGAATTCAGAGGGCTTAAGGAAAAAAATTAACACACGACAACGAAGCAGAAGTAATGATGAGATAACAGATTGGGAGAAAGTTGTCAGAACTAAGAAAAAGAAAAAAATCACACACACACACACACACGCGCATGCCTAAAAAACATCTGGGGAGGAACAGAATTAAAAGATAATGGAAAAACACATGAGGGTGAGCTTGAGAAAAGTAAGCAAATGAAAAGAAAATTTGTTTTAAAGAATTTGAAGCAGAAAAGTGAGTGAAGGGAGACATCAGACTGTGTAAGCTTTGGCAAAATAATAATTTCTAAATTATCAAGGGTTCATGTAGGACAGGAGAACAGGGAGGGAGGAGAAAAAAATGGGCTGATACCAAGGACTCAAGTAGAAAGTAAATGTTTTGAGAATGATGATGGCAACAAATGTACAAATGGGCTTAGCACAATGGGTGTATGTATGGATTGTGATAAGCGTAGTAGTTCAAGTCCCCAATAAAATGATTTAAAATAAAATTCTATTTCAAGTAAATTTTCCTGTTTCATTTTCCCTCATATGAATATGTTTTCTTTCAATGGGTGAATTTTTTCTCTTCTATAATTTTTCCTACAATTCTTTTTTCCTCACTCCTTGAAATAGAAGTTTTAGCTATAAGAGCAGTGAATAAAATCATTGCGGAAAAAAACCAGAATTTTAAAAACTTCCAATAATTAAAGGACATTACTGACCCTCTATTACCCCTGTCTGCATCGCCAGATGCCCTTCTGACAGTGGGGAACAGACAGATGTCATCTGCAGGGGCTGCAGTACATTGTAAAAACGATAGAACTGAACCCCGGTGGCGTAGTGGTTGTGCGCGGAACTGCGGCCCACTGGGACGGAGGTTCAATTCCAGCAGTGGGGCTGGGCCTCCTACTCCCACTACCAGAGAACAGTGGTGCCCCCCCACCCCCCAAAAAAATGATAGTTGCAAAGGCCAACACTAGAAGGGCAAAGACCAGACAAATGTCCAACAAGATCAGAAGGAAGGTGGGGTGGGGCTGGGCAGGGAGGGGATACGCCCTCTAGAGAAAGATCCAAATCAGATGAATCCATAAAAATAGAAAGTGGGCCATAAATTCTGAGACAGACCTAAGTCATTTCTATAAAATGTCAGTGGGTTAAGTTCATCCGCTGGAAGAAAACAAGCTCAGCAAACAGCATCAGAAAGATGGAAAATAAAAAGATGTTAGTCAGACACAGTTTAAGAACAAAATGGTATCAGGCATCGAAGACTCAGAACAAAAAACCGTATCAGTGAGGGAGAGCATGGAGTGGAGACCCAAAGCCCACCTGTAGACAAGTGGACATCCCTTCACAAGGAAGACACAAGCCAGTCAGGGTGCAGCATAGCACCAGTGAAACATACGACTTTCTTCTAGTTCTTCTTTTTATTTTTTTGTGGCATCACTGCCCTGGTGGGAGTAGGAAGCCCAGCCTTACTCCTGGAGAGCTGCTGCTGGATTTGAACCATCAACCCTGTGGGCTGCAGTCCTGCACACAACCACTACGCCACCAGGGTTCAGCCCCCTATAGTTCTTTATTGCTTCCCCACACCACTATCATGACCCCAATTCTACCTTACAAATCCGGTTGGGCCAGATGACGTACACGGGTACAGGTAAGAGCTGGAAAGACAGGGAATGCAGGACAGATGAACCCCTCAGGACCAATATTGAGGGCAGCCATACCAGGAGGGGAAGGAGAAGGTGAGGTAAGAAAGGGGGAACCGATCACAATGTTCTATATATAACCCCCTCACAGGGGGACAGGCAACAGAAAAGTGGCAGACGGGACACAGCAGTTGGTGTAAGACATGAAAAAATTTTTTTATAAATTAGCAAGGATTCATGAGGGAGGGAGAAAATGAGCTGATACCAATGGCTGAAGTAGAAAGAACATGTTTTGAAAATGAAGATAGCAGCATATGTACAAATGTGCTTGACACAATGTCAGTATTGTGATAAGAGCTGTAAGATCCCCCAATAAAATGACTTTAAAAAAATAAGAAAAAATTGAAGTCACAATGTTACACCTAAAGAAGTAGCATTTGGAGGCATGAAATAAGTCAAAATATAGACACAAACCATTGGACAAGTCACAATGAAGATGCTGAAGTCACACATTTCTCTAAAGTAGCATGACTATGCAGTAAACAAAATTGATAAGGTATAAAAATAAGCAAAGATAACTACACTATAAATAGGAAACCCTAAGTTAGTTTTATTAAGCCATAACAGACAGCTAGAGAAGCTTATAAATATGTATAAAAGAACTAAAAAGTGTCCTGGGAGCAGAGAACAGACTTCGCAAATGCCCTTGGAGCACTCACAAAATTAAATCCAAAGTTTATACAGTGCCACCACCCACCCATTCCTGTGGAGCGGTTCAATAGGACAAAACACTACTGCTTCTGCGTCTGGAAATCTTGAGGGGAGACAGTTGCCTTATCTCTGCCCATCTCCCCCCTCCTCCCTCCCCAGAGCAGTAGCAGGGTTCAAACTGCTAACCTTTTGGCTAGCAGCTGCAGTCCTAGGACTCCTGAGAGTGCACGTGTAGAACTGGCTGCAACAATATTCGATCACTGAATAATAAAAAGCAACAACTTAAGAAAACAAAACCAAAATTTTCCTATGTTGAAAATTTTTATGTTCTTTTAATACTTTCATCAAAGAGAAACCCAAATTGAAAAGTTTAAGTGTCTAGGAAATAATAATAATAAATCTATCAGAAACTCTAAGATATAATTAAGGAACCATTTAAAAAGAACCCACAGGGCTGAGCCCCGGTGGTGTAGTGGTTGTGTGTGGGACTGCGGCCCACAGGGTTGGCGGTTCAAATCTAGCAGCAGCTCTCCAGGAGCAAGGCTGGGACACCTACTCCCACCAGATGGCAGTGATGCCCCCCCAAAATAATAAATAAAATAAAAATAAAAAGAACCCACAGTCCTAATTATGTTAAGGAACAAAAAAGGACAAAATCCATGAGGTAAAACTTTGAGAGAACAGGATAAATATAGTAAAATTCTAGTTACAAGCCGTACAGACTAGGAAAAACTGCCAGACCCAGAAAGCAGCTCTAAGGTTACCTGCAACTGTGCAAAGAGGGGAATGGAGTTACAGCTTGTTTAATGCAGGATTGCTTATGGGGTGGAATACTAAAAATATTTGGGACATAGTGAGAATAAAAATAATGTCACTGAATACACACTTAAAAGTGTTAAAAGGCCAACATGTCTAGACTTCATAGGTTTTTACCACAATTTTACAGAACGGCTGCTATGTTTCTGTGGCAAAGAGAATCCCTCCGTCTGTGTCTTTCGATCTGAATGTTAGGTCTTCTTGATCTTTGGATTTCCTCAGTGGCCTTCTTTTTTTTAATAGCTTCATTGGCATGTACTTCATATAGCATATACTTTAACAATTCAACCATATTAAGGAGAGTTGTGCTATCATCATCACAATCTTGTTCAGAACAGTCTCTCCTCATATTCAGTATTGTTAGCTACCCATTTCCCCTCATCCTCCCCTGCCCTGACTGTAGGTAGGTATTAATTAGTTACTGTTTCTATAGTTTTATCCATCCTGGATTTCATATATTTAAAATCATATATAACACAAACAGGAAGCAAACAAACAGCATAAAAACCAACAACGACCAGACAAAAAAACCTCAATTGAAAAGTAAGCCAAAAGTATTAAAAATGTAGACAACTCTAAAATGGGTCAAAAGGGAGATCAAATGATAAGAGGTTAGACTTTAACCTAGTTATATCTGCAACAATCAACTTTATACTACTGTTCATGGCAAGGGGATTCACACTCTTGGGCTGTGGTCAGAGGGGATTCAATGGAGGCTTAATCTGTGTGGGGACCCTGCTAATGGATTTGGGGCTTCCACTGTCATCCCTAGCCTTCTGTAAACTAAGTGTTCAAATTTAAGCTCTGACACCATTCCCTTCTTCAGATTTAGATCTTAATTATAATCCTTGGACCACACAGGCTGTTTGGAGTGCTTCTTCCATATGGACCTCATTGACATATCCCTTAGATCGATAGCTGCTTGGTTGAAGACAAACCTTGAAGACTCCAGACACTATTGCTTCCAGTAGCTGGGCACCATCTGGTTTCTTCACCACACTTTGCTATGGCACCCATATCTTCATTTTCCCAACAATGTTTTAAAATTTCAATTGCTTTCTGATTGCCCTTTCTTTCTTTTTTTTTTTTTTTTTGGTGGGGGGCATCACTGCCCTCTGGTGGTGGGAGTAGGAGGCCAAGCCTTTGCTCCGGTGGAGCCGCTGCTGGATTTGAACCTCCATCCCAGTGGGCCGCAGTCCCGCGCACAACCACGACGCCCCCAGGGCTCAGCCTCTGATTGCCCTTTCACAGACAGAACTATTTCTGGTTTCCTCTGCCCGAGAGGTGCACGCTGCTTCTGAATCTTTTTTGCCCAGCTCAGATTCCTAGGAAGTTGTGACTTATTAAAGAGCCGACACTGTTTCCTCCTGTCTGAGATAGGCAGAGTATTTTCCTGGCCTCCTGCTGGCAAAGTGGTTACACGTTGGGCTGCCAGGTCAGCAGTACAAAGCCACCCGTTGTTCTGAGGGAGAAAGTCTTTCCTCACAAGGGCACTTCTGGCGCGCCCCTCCCCCCACCATAGGGTTACTCTGTGTCGAAATCAACTTGATGGCAGTGACTTTTTTTTTTTTTTTAATCTTTTGGTATTTGATTTGGGGGCTTAACATTTTCAGGGACTCTAACAGAACTTACTCCATGGAAAGCCCAGGACAGGCTCCTCTAATACACTTCCCGGCCAATACTCCCGACCATATGCTGGGAGGGTATAAGGATAGTCATCCGAATGGTCAAACGTGCTCCCCTGCCCTCCTCCTTAGGGCTAGGACTAAGTGGCAGCGCCCTGGCCTACTGCCCTTCCATTACCGACAGCAGAAACACTCTTGGATGAGCCTTCTCCTTTTGATCAGAATGTAACCAAGAGCAGCAGCTCAGAGAGGGGCGCAGTGAACAGACACGCGCACACCGATATTCACAACAGCCCCAAGGCTGACCTGGCCCAAATGCTCCCGAATGTGATACAATGGACTGCCACATTCCGTCCGTCGGAAAATGAAGTCTGATACACACCATAAGAGTATGGACGGAGCGTGAAGACCATTGTGTTTGGGGAAATGTCAGACACAAAAGGACAACTATTGTCTGATCCACTCACAGAAAACGTCAAAACCAGGCAATTCACAGAGACCAAAGTTCCTTAGAGATGACTCGGGGTGGGAAAGAGGGAAACACGGGTTTTTCCACTTGGGGGACTGAATGCTGGCTCATGGTGACGGCCAATCACATTGGCAAACAATGGGCTGTCCAGACCACTGCTGTCTGTAGAATCAACGGCCCACCTATACCATGGAATCAGTCAAAGTTGTATGATAGCTACACTCACAACACAAACTGAGCTGCTCCTGAGGCCGCCCTGGACACGCACACTCTGGTGGGGTCGGTTTCTGGATGTAGAAGGTTAGGCTCATGGTTTCACTGGATTCTATGTCAAGTGGTCTGTTATTTAAAAAAAAAAAAATTGTTTAGTGCTTTTGTTCTACCTCCTACTCCCTCATGTAGTGCCCGGGGGCTTCAAAGCTTGAAAGGGACTCTCCAAGACAGAACACTTGTTCTCTTTTTACCTGGAGGAGGCCGAGTGGGGGACAGGAAGAAGAGATGGAGACCAGGATGGAACAGTTTGATCCAAGATGCCATTGAAAAATCCTGATCAGGAGGGAGAAAATGCAGAACAGAACCTCACATTTTCACATAATATATATAATATATAAAATTTTTTGGACCATAAGATGTACTCCACGCCCCCTGCCCCAAGTGTGGAAAAATGAAGGTGTATCTTATGATCTGAAGGTGTGGTACCTGAGAACATTTTAATATTCTATACTGGTACTATTTGGTTCAGAATATTTTTTTGCTTTCCCGCTCTAAAAACTGGGTGTGTCTTATGGTCAGGTGCACCTTACGGCATGTATATGTATATATATGTGTATATATAATGTATATATCATCTCATATCAGGGAAGATGGAAGCACCCTGATGTAGAGGGTTAGGGTCATGGTTTCACTTGATTCTGAAACCATGGCCCTGGGGAAACCTCTCAATCACAAGTATCCATCCCCTCCAATCCTCTAAAGGCAGACAACCGCTCAGCTTAAGGAGCACGGCAGCACCTTGAAGGTCGTGCTCTTGGAGGAGCGATTTGTGGGGGCCAAACTGACGACAGGCCCTCAGGAGGTCGGACAGGGAACTAGGGGCAGCGCATTTATGGTGAGGAGAAAAAGTTCAGAAAAGGAGGGTGAAGATGCTTGTACAACTTGAAGACTTTCATGAATGTCAACAAACTGTGAATGGAGAAACGAGAACTGGTGTTTACTGTATTTATGCTGAATATCACAAAAACAAAATTTTATTTATTCATATGCAACCCATAGCTGCATGCATGGATATGTACACTCACATACACATATAAACAAACAAAATTCAGTGTCATTGAGTCCATGTCGACTCGTCATGACCCTATAGGACTGGGTAGAAGTGCCCCTGGGAGTTCCCTGTATCTGTATCTGTGGGAGAGTAGAAAGCCCTGTCTTTCCCCCTCAGAGGGGCTGGTGGTTTCGAACCGCTGACCTTGTAGATTGCAGCTCCACTCTTAACCACTATGCCATGAGGACTTGTGCATGTATGTATAGAGAAAATATTAGGTGACTTGTTCATAGAGCAATCCAGTTCCAGAACTCAAGCTTGGGGTTCTCCTTTGGAAGACTTTGGTCTACTTTGGTCAGCTTCTGGGGCTTTCCACCCATGGCAGAGCTCTCTGGGGGGCCATCCCTGCTAGTAGCAGATGGTCAGCAATTCCTATGGCTTCTTCACGGAGGCTTCTTCAATGGGGCAGAGGAGGTAGGGTTCGGTTGCCTCCCTCAAGGCACAGCGTAGGGTTCCCAAAGAATTTAAACCACTTAGACACCAACAAACTCTGAGCACAAACAAAGAGTAAATCACCAACTAGGCCACAGATGAAAAATAAACACACATTTGGAAACCAAAAAGCACACATTCTAAAGTATTTTGTGCATTAAAGTAGGAATTACCATGGAAATAAAAAATAGGTAGGTATGTCTGAACACCAAAGATACATTTCACAAAACTTGTGGGACACAGTCAAAGCTGCTGCTCTTAGATGGGAATTTATAGCTTTATATGCAAAGGGGATAAAAACAATAGGCTGAATAGAACATAAGAGCATGCTCCTAAAGAGGCATACCGGGCTGAGCCTCGGTGGCGTAGTGGTTGTGTGCGGGACTGCGGCCCACTGGGACGGAGGTTCAATTCCAGCAGTGGGGCTGGGCCTCCTACTCCCACCGCCGGAGAGCAGTGATGCCAAAAAAATAAAAAAAAAATAAAAAATGGAGCGAATATGGCAAAAGGTTAAGATTTTTAAGGAGATGGGAGTAAGTACATGGGTCTCTGTTGTGGTGTCAGGGATACTGGTCACATTATTATGAGAGATTTTCTTCTGACTCTCCTCACAAATATCCCTATGAAATTAATATGATCATCCTCTCATCTCACTGATAGAGAAACAGAGACAAGAGAAGCTAAGCAGAGAGGACTCAGGTGGTTTATCTCTGGAGCCTGCGTGTCAGTCACTCCAACAAACAGAGCGAATTCCTTCTGCTGGGGTGGGAAATGTGCGCAGAGTGAGGTGGTCCTCCCCAGAGGAGCTGTGACTGCATGCACCCCCTTTTCTCCCCTGCAGGGCATCAAAGCAGGGCAGGGCTGGCACCACTGCTTCCCTGGGGGCTCCGCAATGCCCGACACAGGCAAGGTGTGTGCAGCGAGTGCTTTGTGAATGGATCCAGGAATGTACCGCATGTTGGCTTTTTCTTTAGAGACAGAGCGTGTCAGTGCGGGTGGACTAGAGAAACAAATCCGTAGACACTCATACGGGCCCAAGAAAGAGCTTTGTGTAAAAGAGTAACTGTACCTTAAGAAAACATCCTAGCCCAGTCCAGATCAAGGGCATACATCCAGTATAAGTGCATATGTCCGATACCAGTCTGTAGATTCCTCTTTAGACTCACGCAACACATGCAATGACGCTGAGTGCAGAGAGGTCACACAGGTCAATGGGTGGGAAGTCCTGTGGATCCAGTGGTGATGGAAGCAGCTTAGTGCTGGTGTGAGTCTCTATGTGGCTTCTCCAGCTCCAGGGCTTTGTGAATGGCTGCCGTCAGCATAGCTCCATGTGGCCTGTCAACAGGAATGTCTCCCAGGGAGAGGAGTGTGTCTCTCATCTCCAGAGAGGAAGACAGGAGTTCCCAGAATCCTCAGGAGAAGGCCACGTCCACACAGAGCTTCTCTGGCGGTGACCTGACAAGCTAGTCTCCCCTCCTTCCCAGTTGCCAGGTTATGCAACTGCCCTACTTTCCACAACTTCTCGGTTAGGGCTTGAGGTCTAGCCCATTCAACAGTCCCAGTTCTTTAGCGCCTGGATCCTCAGGAACTCTGTCTCTAGGCCAAGGCTTAAAGGGGCCCTTTCTACAACACCAAGCTTCCGATGAACAATCTGGTGGCTGTGCTTCCTTCATAAGCCCATGTTCTGCCTCCCTTCTTGCTTTGTGCTCCCAAACCTAACATCGCTTCACTCATCTTACTTTTCTGACAGAAAGTGAGCCTTGCTCGGGTCCCGTTCCCCTTGGGATCGTCTCCTTG
>PVJH01039701.1:0-16206 GCA_004026705.1 Nesogale talazaci | reverse complement strand
AGGTTTATTAACCTTTGATATGCACATGAGATAACTCTGCTTGCTGCAAGTGAGGACGACGAAGCACTTGCATGTGAAGATCAAGGATTGCAGCCTTCAGTGTGGATTACACCTCACTGTGGCTCAATGTTACCTAAATCGATGTGGTAGCATCATGATAAATGGAGAGGAGGTTGAAGTTGCCACGAATTTCCTCTTCGTGGATCCACAGTCAATGCTCATGGAAGTAACAGTCAAGAGATCAAAGGACAGATTGCACTGGGTAAATCCTCTGTTCAAGAGTTCTTTCATGTGTCATAAAGAAAGAGGTTACTTTGAGAAGCAAGGTGCGCCTGACCCAAGCCATGAGTTTTTCAACTGCCTCATCTGCATGCTCAATCAAGTGGACATTAACAAAGACCAAAGTAAAACCGACGCAGTCAAACTATGGTGTTGGCGAGGCAGATGGAAAGTACCGTGGACTTACAAAAGAACAAACAAATCTATCTTGGAAAGAGTACAGCCAGAATGATCCTTAGAGGCAAGGATGTCAAGACTGTCTCACAAACTTCGGACATGTTAGCAGGAGAACCCAGTCCTTCAAGGACGACGTGCTTGATAATGGGGAAAGGTAAAAGAAAAACAGGAAGGCTATGGACAAGATGGACGGACACAGTGGCTGCCACAATGGGCTCAAACATGAGAACAATTGGGACGATGGCACAAGACTGGGCCGTGTTCCTTCTGGTGTGTGCAGGATGATCTCTATGAGTCAGAACCGACAGGGTGGCACCCAGCAGCAACAGCAACAACAATCACAACAGCATCTCTACGTGATGATCCTCAAGCACTTCCCCTCACCAAATGCTAGAATCGTGTGTGCTTGAAAGGACTTGCTTTGTTTTGTTTTCTAATTTTGTTTTTGACTTTCAACTCTCATCTTTCTCTGACAGTATTCTGAGATGCCGCTGAATTAGATGGGACAGACATTTGTCTCTACTGAGCTAGCATAGTTAGGAAGCTGTTTGGAAGAAGCAAATATCTAAATACGAATGACTTGAATCCATTTTTGGTCTTATACCAAGTCAAAAAAAAAAAAGGACTATGTAGTTCTAATTGCCCCTGCATTTACTATTACTAAGTTGAAATTCTGGTGATCCAAATTAAATGAGCACCCATTTACTAAGTGACTCTCTTAGTGGTTGTTAAATGCCTCATAGCAGCCCTGTGTACAATAGAACATTGTGCAGTCCTGCACAATCCTTGTAACGTTTGACCTTGGGGTTGCAGCCACTGTGCTAACCCATCTCCTTGAGGGCCTCCCTCTTTTCCCTGACGCTCTGCTCTACCATGCATGATGTCCTTCTCCAGGCTCATTAGGTCCCTAGTGATAACATGTGCAAAGAATGTGAGATAAGGTTTCACCATCCTAATCTCTATGGAGTATTCTAGCAGTACTTCCAAGATAGATTTTTTTGTTCTGAGTCCTACACTGGATACAAAAAGGAAGGGTTCCACAAAATAGCTCAAGGAAAACTAAGATGCCCCCATAGTTTCTTTCAGAATAATGGGGCATTAAATATATATTCTTTCACTTCATAAGTGTATCAGTGTATCTAAAAAAACCCTCACTGCCATCAAGTCAATGTGGACTCATTGTGATCCTCTGTGGGTTTCTGAAACTGTAAATGTTTACAGGAGTAGATAGCTCAGTCTTTCTCCCAAGAAATGGTTAGCAACTTCAAACTGCTGAACCTGCAGATTGCTGCCCAACCTTAAACCACCACCAGGGCTGACATACAAAAGGTTAAGATTCACTGATAAGATTCACTCATTCCTACATATGAGGCAGGGCACAGTAAACCTCAGGAATCAATAGGAGGTAACACAAGCTGGTGGGTTATCTTAGTTCTAGGAAAATCTCCACCAGGAACAAAGGAAAATGCCAACCACTGGCCAGAAATAAGAACATCATCGAATTTCCTGAAAGAAAAGAATGACAGTAGTCCTGCCCATCAGCCCACACATGCACCGTGACTGCAGATGAAAGATGACAGGTGACTGCTTCCCATTGTATTTAGTGTGTCACCCAGGTTCCATCAATACCCATCTTGGTCAGGTACAAAAATTCCAACCGGCTCCCTAAAAGGGAACTTTTATACATTTTCAGGCTTAGTGATCATTGACTTAAGAATGGAACCTACAAGTTTTAGCATCAGGTAGAGCACCCCTTTGGCATTCGTGTGCTTGGTTAATTTGAGGTATGAGAACATGAATGAAAAACAACTGCAAATAAGAGTTACACCTTTTCCTTGACAAGAGGCAGAAATAAATTGGGTAGACACTCACAGAAATTTAGGTGGCAGGGATAGGGATGGAAGAACTTCAGCTTTGTGAGTGGTATAAAGACATCACACCGGCACTGAGTCCAATCAATAATCAGAGGTTGCAGTGAAGAAAACAGATGGCTGTGTGTAAGGTCAAACAGTTACATCAGCATAGAATGGTATAGGCAGGAAGAACTCTGCATCAAGACTTCTGAGTTCAATTCCTGGCTTTGTGACTTCACTGGCTCTATGACTTCAGGCAATTGATTTAACTACCCTGTGCCTGGTTTTCTTGTTTTTAAAACAAGGTTAAAACAAGGGCAAATCAAAAGGCATTATGACTAGGGTTCCAGTTCACACATGCATAGGTTTATTCCAAACAAAACAAGTCTTTATAATCAGTGGATGAGGGCTCCATACACATTCCCTCAGAAATACACTTGTCCTAGTCTTAGGGTGTATTCCAAAAAAAGACCCAAATTAAAATAGTGGCTTCTGAGGCGATCTGCCAGACAAATTAAACTCAAGACAAAGAAGTCATCTCAGAAGGTCGCTGGGAGTTGAAATTGACTTGACGGCAGTTGTGTTAGACAAGACTTTCTAGAGAAACAAAACCAGGACACTAGCTAATCTATAAAGCAGTGCAAATGGCTCAGTGTAACTCACTTGTGTGAGACAGCTAGTAGCCTGGCAGTCCTTGGAATCTTGAGGGCTGCCGAGTAGTCCTCTATAGAGCAATTCAGGCTATCCGAACACAAGCAGCAAATAGTAAAGCAGGTCACGAACAGTCAGTCACATAACAGAGTCCAACAGTCCCCAGCTCAAGAGATGTATATTCCAGGAACGTGGCGAAGCAGGGCTTGAAGGAACCTCAAACACAGCAACAGAGTCCACCGATTAGGTGTCCCACGGGTAGTGTCCCTTGGAGATTGAGGCTCAGCACAAACAAGGTGGCTGGTCCAAAGATCCAAGAGCAAGAGAACAAGGGAGGGGCTCGCTGAGCAATTTCTATCTCCACTCTTCAATTGATCTTACGTGTGTTCATTGGCCATGTGGTCACAACAGACCTACCTATCTTCTTTGGCCATGTTGGCACAACAAACCTACCTATCACAGCAGTGGAGGTTTGCGTAAGGACCAACTCAATAGCAATGTGTTTGGGTTCGCGTGAGAGATGGCCTCCTTGGAGAAATCACCAGTCCCAAGGTGTTGTGAAGCAAATGGACTAAAGAGGAATGTTATTGAAGTAGGAGAGCTGGAGGTCAAGATTCTGGGAGGACAGGGATGTAAGCATCTGATATATAGAATGTTGAAGGTCCAGAGAGAAGGCACACAAGAAAACAAGTACCATACAGTCAAAAGTTAAGATTCTATTGTAAGCCCTGCTTGCTATTCTCACCTCTGAGCCCTCATTTCCCCATTTCTAAGGCATCCAAAGATCATGCATACAGTGTACTAATGGCATAGGATTTGAAGTCAAGTCATATTCATCCTGGTTCTGCTTTCCATTTACTGTGTCATAACCTTTACCTAGCAAAGTTTTGGCACAGTGATTAAATGCTTGCCTGCTAACTTCAGGGTGATGGTTTGAGCCCACCAGCTCTCTTTAGAAGGAAGAGGAGGCAGTTGTATATTGTAAAGATTACAGTCTTGGGGAAAAACCTATTGGGTAGTTCTCTCTGTCTTAGAAGGTCACCAGAAGTCAGAATCAATTTTTAAGGCACTGGATTAGGTTTTTTAAATTTTGCTTGTATTTTTAGAGTTGTAAGGATTAAACTATATAATATAGGTGAAGCACTTAGTGCATAGTTAGTGCTATAATAATGATCGATAATAATAATAATAAAAAAACAATTCTAATATATGGGTCCTGGTCTAATATTGGAAGCCCTGGTAATGTAGTGGCTACATGTTGAGCTGAAAACTGAGAAATCAGCAGTTTGAAACCACCAGCAGGTCCAGAAGAGAATGATAAGACTTTCTACTCCCCTAAAGAGTTATCGTCTTAGTAACCCACAAAACCAGAGTTCACTCTGTCTTACAGAGTTTCCATGAATCAGAATTGACTTGAGAATACGTTTGACTTTGATTTCTGGTCTGACATTCTGGATCCTTAGGGTGTATTGGGTTATACTTAGATGACAGCCACTCCTCAGGAGACATATAAGGCTTTCTATGGAAGACTGAAAGCCTCAGAAACCCACAGGGGGCAGTTCTGCCCTGTCTGTAGGTCATTATGAATCGGAGTTGATTCAATGGCCAAGAGTTTGGGGTCTGACATTCACAACTAGGTCATGTTAGACATAAACCATCTCACGGGAGGTCAATTCAGACAAGGACACTCTGAATAAGACAAGATACGGTCATCATGCAGCCCACAAAATAGCGAACAACCTAAAATCATAAATACAATGCAAGGCTGCTATTTCTCTACCAATGACCGCTTTATATCTACTCTCTAAAGGTCTCCCTGTAAATAAGATTTATCAACGTGTCCAACAGGATGGCCCCTGCTGTCTAACACCCTACCTATAGTAGGCCCCTGTTAGATCCTCCCCCAGGCCTTAAAAATAAATAAAACAAACAATATAGCCATCCTACATTCTATTGTGATGTAGGCAACACTATGTGTTTCATACTCCATGTAGTCCGGAGCAGAACAGCACTTCCTAGGATTCTTGATGGTTCAAATCTAAGTGGAAATAGGAGCCCGTGGGGACCACTGAGTGGATCTGAATGGCCAACCTTTTGGTTAGTAGCCAAGTACAAACTTTGCACCACAGAACTCAGAATTACCCATTCAATCCTCAAATCCTACAACAGGTTCTCTCTAACATGCTCTTAATGTGACACTCCTTGGTCTGTCAAGCTGCGTAGTAAAGAGTTAATAAACCCAAATTGTTCAACTACTGGCATGTTCCAGGTGGTCTTTGGTTGAAGACTAATGGCAGTGCTACCTGGTTTAAGGATATCGCTTCTTTTCCACTTCTGATGCTGGAATCTGTCTAAAAACTGTGAATGTCATTTTCTCATTGATCTTAGATGGGAAAACTCAAGAAAATCCTAGATCTTTTTTTTTAACATTCTGTGATTTCACATTGGACACTCGCAAAGATGAAATCCCTTACTTTATTCTATATGATTTCACTTATAAATTCCTTACTGGTATGCCCATTTAGGAACATTTATATAGAGTCACTGATCTTATATTTTCATGTCATGAAAAAGAAATTTCAGGAGAATGGCCAGAGTCCTGAATTCTATATTAATCTGATGACATTTGGAGCTGGTTACACACACACAATCTTGGTGATATTTTATATTTTATCCAGGACCATTGTGTGCTAGCTCAAAAAGAATTTCAAGTTATTGCAGAATATTTTTCTCTTTATCTAAAATTCCCTGCACAGCAAGTGCTAGGTAATCATTTTGCTCATAATCACTGGGCACTTGTTAGTTCAGCTTGTCCCAGATTTTAAATGATACAAAGTTTTATTTTTATTAAAAAGATTCATTCTTGATCCAAGCACAATGAAAGTCTTATAGGACTGCAAGGACATGTTGGTCCCCAGCGAACAAGGAGGGAGTCAATAATCTTGACATTATGAAGAAACATCTAAGCAACTGTTAATAGACTCCTACCATTCCTTTTTGACTTTCACCTTTTATCACATTCACTAGATGATCATTAAAGCTCTTTAATTCATTGCTCCAGCAGGCTAGAGTCATATTTCAAGTGTCATTCTCTTCTTCTTTGCTCATATGAGATAAATCCAACAAATCTTTTTTAAGCACCCATAGATGAAAGGTGCAGAATTAGACACTGTGCAGACAGAGAAGATGAATAAGATATGTCTTCACCCTAAAAGAACTAGAGACTAGGCAAGCAGGGTAGGGCGATGCAAGGCTGCACCTGACTGGGCTCAAGAAGAATGTGAAAAATCAAATTGTAAAGTGTAGGGAGGTGCCAATTAGCAAGAATTGGAAGGAGAGAAACTGACATTTAAAAGTTGCCAGCTGCTCTCCTAGGCAAACAGTAAATCCTAAGAGCACAGGTTTTCCTTGCTTTTGTAAGAATTGTGTAGGTGGTTTCTCTTGGGGTTTGAAAATGAAAGGAAGGTGAGCACTTAGTGTTCTGAAGGAGGATGTAACAGGACTCTGTGGCCTCACACTAGTCAGCTTTGGACAAGCCAGGGCATGGTGTTTGTTGGGGCCAGCTCCAACTTATAGCCATCTTATGTACAATGAACTAGAATACAACTTGACCCTGTACCAACCTCACACATATTGTTATGTTTAAGTTCATAACTGCAGCCACTGTGGCAATCCATCTCCTAGAAGGTCTTCCTCTTTTTTTTCCTGCCTCTCTACTTTCCCAAGCACGATGTCCCTTTCCAGGGACTGGTCTCTCCTGAGAATATGTTCAAAGTATATAAGACTAGAGGTGAGACTTAGAGGTGACACCATCCTCACCTCTAAGGAGACTTCTGGCTGTGCTTCCTCAAAGATAGATTTCTTTGTTCTTCTAGTAGTCCACTGTTTCAATGGTCTTTACCCACACCATATGTGTTAGTCTCAGCAAACTAGAGAAACAAATTCATAAGCATGCATATGGATATGGAAAGGTTTATATACAAAAGGAATGGAACATTGAGAAAGCATCCCAACCCAATTCAGTACAGTCATAAGTCCAATATTAGTCCATATGTTCCATACCAGTCTATAAAGTCTCCTTCCAACTCACGAAGCACATGCAGTAGAAGCAGCCCAGTGCTGGCAGGGGTCCCCTCATGGCTCCTCGTTTCCAGGGCTCAAGGTCCATCAACAGTATCCATTGGCGGTAGAAGCATCTTGGCACTGGCAGGGGTCTCTCTGTGTCTTCTTCAGCCCCAGAGGTTTGGTTCAATCAGAGTAAGCCCATGTGGCTTCTCCTTCAACTCCTCCATTCTCCAGGAATCAGGATCGATCAGCATGCTGTCATCTCATTTTGTCAATAGCTTGTCTATCAGAGACTGAGTCAAATCTCTCTTTTTCATTTGAGCAATACTGCAAAACTTCCCAGAATTCTCAGGAGAAAGTTTTGCCCGCATAGAGGCCTCATTGGCTATCTCCAGAGTGACAGACTAGACTCCACCCCTACATTCCCAATCATGAAATTGACATCAAGTACATGACGGCCACACCATAGCTCAAAGACATCAGTTCTCTGGTCTTCCTTATTCATTCATTGTCCAGCTTTCATACGCATTTGAGGTAATTGAAAATACCAAAGCTGGGAAAACTCTGTGTGTGTGTGTGTGTGTGTGTGTGTGTGTGTGTGTGTGTGTGTGTGAGGAGAGAGAGAGAGAGCAGGGAAGGTAGGGACCACTCTGAACTGGCCGCCAGTGGAATCATGGTGACCCGGAACCCTCCTCCCCAAGGTGGGCTGGATCTTTATTCCAGAGAGTTGGAAAACTTGCAGCAACTGCAGTAGTTGGTGGCTTTCTTCTCCTTCAGCTTGCCAGTGACAGTGGCTATGTCAGATTGATTGGAAGAGAGTTGGAAAAGATGTAAACCGAGCAAAAAGACAGATCGAGAAACGTGCAAATAAAGCTGCACCTGAAATCAATGATCTCATGGAAGAAGCAACAGAATCTATTCAAGAGAACATCATGAGATCCAGTAAGACTGTTGGCTAGGACTTGCGTCTGGGGACATGAGTGTTCTGACGCAGTGATTGCTGCTGTGACCAGGACATGGTGGTGTCAGGGTGCTGTCTCAGCTGCGTCTGCCACCAGTCTCTGGAGCGAGGAGCAACCACAAGCTGGATAAGACTGAATTCATTACTTTATTGTTTTGCCTTCTGAAGCATGCCAAACTATTATTTGCTGTAAAATACCCTGTATCCTAGGTCTCTAATAGTATTCTTGAGCAAAACCTGGTCAACTTTCAACATTTAAAAGAATTTGCATCTGCTTCTAAATTAGCCGATAAAATATTATCCATGATTGTAGAAAGGAATAGGGAAAAATAATCTACTTGTTGGACATAAGTTCAATAAATGAAATGTTATCCTTATTTTATTTAAATAAGATGCTCTGCATTATACTTTCCAGTATAGTACCAATGATGAATAGTTTGTATTATTGTTCAGTATTAGGGATGAGTCTTAATTTTAAGAAATGTTTACAATAAACTGAGGAACAGTAATGTCCTTTTGTGGAAAGATTTAGAAATAATAGAATTATTAAGGATGTTAAACAGACTACTGATACAATTTAATACCAAATTTTAGGTTTCTTTTTCTATTTGGGCTTTAATATACTTATTTTTACCTGCAGTTCTACTTTGCTGAAATAATAATTGTGGTAGACAATTTGAAAGAAAGTCCTTTGAAGCAAATATTACATGTTGAAAGCTATCTTTTCTTTCTTTGTTTCCTTTTTTAATGTCTACAAAAGAATCTTCTTGTATTCTACGAGTTTCCAGTTTTTGAAATTTGTTTTTCACTGTAGTATGGACAGGAATAATTTCTTGGAGGTGTAAAGTGGGCAAGTGATTTCTTTTATTAACCTTGGATGAACTTTTATTTTCATTTCTGAAATTCCTATTACTCTTGTCAAAAAGAAGTAAAGGTCACTTTAATATTTAATAGTAGAGTATGAATTTTCTGTTTGAAGAACAGTGTTTTCATATTTAACTAAGAAATTGTAGCTTAAAGAGAATTGTTCCCTTGATCTACTCTGAGGTGTAAGTGGGAAGAATTGGGGGCTTTGGCTCTCACTATATTGGTCAAACCTTCAGCTAGGTCATTGCTTCTCAGGGCCAACCTTATACTCCCTCAGAGACTCCTTTGTTAAATTTTCAGTATGGTTAAGTTTTGTCTGTGGCATTCTAGGTTGGAGTACAACATGTGTTAGGGGTCTTGAGATTGGAAAGATTTTGCTCAGGCTACTACTTTTCCATAGGAAGTCACCATCATATATTTTATGTATTGTGAACATAGCATTTCACGTTTCCAAGATTGATTACATTCTGAGGGCTTTCATGATTGTTGAGACTCCTCAAAGTTGAATGTGAGATTGATATTATATGCCTTCCTTTAATCTCGTTAGTGCCTCAGATACAATAAAATTGAGACTTTCTTCTAAGTAAGAAAGAAAGAAAACCCCAGAGTTGGGGTGAGACCCACCACTATCCTCAAAGTGGCATCCTTGCTCTTCCATATTTTAAAGAGATCTTGTGCAGCAGCTTTGTCCAATGCAATACATCACTGGATATTTTTACTACCATGTCCATGATGGTGAGGTTGCACCCAGATAAAATGTAATCTTGGACAACTTCAATTTTGTTCTCTACTTGTCATAGTGTTGATTAAGCCAGTTGTGAGGATTTTGGTCTTCTTTACCTTCCACTGGAATCTATAGTGGGTAGTGTGGTCTTTGATCTTTATCAGTAAATGTGTGCAAGTCTTCTTCCCTTTCATCATCTGCATACTGCAGATTGCTAATGAACCTTCTTCCAATCCTGATGTTGCATTGTTCTTGGTATAGACCAGCTTCTTGGATTAGTTACTCAACCCACAGATTTAGTATGGTAAAAGGATACAGTCTTGACATACATCCTTCTTGATTATTAGATCATGCAGTCTCCCCTGTGCTATTTGATGATTGCTTTGGGCTGTACGTTTAGGTCACACGTGACCAGAAATTGTTCTGGAATTCCTATTCTTCTCAAAGTTATCCACAGTTTACTCTGCTCTGCACTGTTGAATGCTTTTACAGAGTAAATAGAATACAAGTAAAGCATCTTTCGGGGAGGGTCTGTTTTCAACCAAAATCCATTTGAAGTGTTATCCCGCCTGCCCCATCCTCTTCTGAATCCAGCTTACATTTTTGATAACTCCAGGTCAATGTGTTACGTCAACTCTTTTTGAATTATCTTCATCAGTTTTACTTGCATGTGACATTGCTGAAGAGCATTGGTGGCACAGGTTGGGCATTGGGCTGCAATCTGAAAGGTTCCAAGCTACCTTCAGCTTCTTGGGAGAAAGACAGGGCTTTCTGCTCCTGTAAACAGTTCCAGCCTCAGAAACTCCCAGGAGCCCCTCTGCCCCGTCCTACAGGTCTCTATGAGTCAGTATTGATTCAACAGCAGTGAGTGCTATTAACGAAACTGTCTGATGATTTCTTCATTCTATTGTGTCGTCTTTCTTCCTACTTCACACATTCCATGGATTAATGAGCGCCCAACTGCTTCTCATTCTGAATCACACTCCATCAGCAGAAGTCCTGACAGTCTTGCTCCATTCATGTCGTTAAGGTCTACTCTTGCCTCATGAGGCAGCTCTTCTCCAGACATATTTTAGGTGCCTTCCAATCTGAAGGGCTCATCACTTGACACTCTATCAGGGAACGTTCCACAGCTATTCACAAGACTTTCAGTAGCCAGTTTGTCAGAAGTGGGTGCCTCTACCTAGTCTGTTCTTAGTCTGGAAGCCCTGCTGTAACTTGTCCACCTGAGGGGGACCCTCCAGATATCGACAAATATTGGTATAAGCCCCTGCATCACCACAACACACAAGTTAAGACATTACCACAAGCTGGCAGAGGAGTGCTGAAGTGGTACCAACAGTATTTGAAAATTGGGACCCACATTAGACTCGTGAGGAGCCCTGCTGGTACAGTGGCTAAAGCACGCAGGTGATAATGAAAAAGTTGTCAGTTTGAAATTATCAGCAATTTTACAAGAGAAAAATGTGACAACCTGCAGCTATAAAGGGTTCCAGTTTGGGAAACCCGATGGGACAGTTCTACTGTCCCCTGTAGGGTCACTATGAGTTGGATTTCAAAGGGTTTCTTTGTGGTTGTTCCTAGACTGGCTATATTTTCTAGTTTCTGGGCTTCGTGAGACATTTGGAGGGGATCCCCTGAAGTCTGAACTTTTCAGAGAAGACAGAAATCTGCAAAAAGTTAATGCTTAAAGAGCAACTGGAGATTTGAGGTTGGCAAAAACTTAGATAAATGTTTCAGGAGCATAGCAGTTATAGAAACCAGATTGTAAATGGCTGAGGAATGAGTTGAAGGTTATCAAATGAAAGCAATGAGTCGAGTTAATAGAAATAATACTGAAACAGCTGAAGATAATATCTATTTGAAGAAATTAGAATCATTTATTATTGCTTGGTCAATTTTTTTTAATCAGCTGTAGCATAAAAATCATTAAAAGGTAATAGTAAGTAGTTTAGACCTTTCTTCCTTTAACTTAAGACACATAAATATCTATAAAGTTGCCATCAAAACCTTTTATTTAAGTATAGATCTTGGATTAAGTTCTTATGTCATGTTTCTTAAATAAATCACATTTACAATTTCCCTCAATATGTTCCAGTAGATTTTTCCATGTCTAATTTTCTAGTAAATTTTATTAAGAATTCACTTTTATCAAGTCTTTCTAAAACATTCACAAAACATTGAAAACAAGTTTCACAGAAGCAGCTTGCTTTTTGCACTCATATGCCATTGGTTTAACAGCATTTAGTCATGCAGTTAAAGAAAGAAGTACAACTGGAATAAACAGGTTTGGCTCCATTGTCATTCAAATGTTAGGGGCAGAAGTACATTTAGCATGCCATAGGCATGTCATGGGCATCTCTTTGTATGTTTTCAGATGAAGAGAGGGTTTTAATCTGATAAACAGGCTAAGCACGGGGCACTTAAGAGTGCTTCTGTAAATAATGAGCATGCATTGCATTCTTATTGGTATCAATTATCCAAATGAAGCTTGCATTTGCATCTCATTTAACCTTCTAATCAAGTTACAACATAAAGGTTATTGAGGTTTGATCATTTCCCCAAGAATACACCAAGCTATTAAGTGATGGTAACAGAATTTAAACAGAGTGGTATTCTACATCTGGTATTTTAACTTTTTTAGTGCATAATCTCTGGTGAGATCTTTGATGGTGAACAGTAGAAAGAGCAAGTCTAGCTTCAAAACTGTAGTCGGCAGTAATTGTTTTGTCTCTTGAGTTTTCGAGGGGATAGCACTCCTTCCTTCCTTTCAGCTCCATGTAAATCACTTGGAAATCACCCTCTAGGAAATCACACCCTAGGTGTGAAAATGAACATGTGACTTAGAAATGGCCAATGAGCATATCGCATGACTCTAACACAGTGAATGGTTGCAAGATAAGTACATGTCTCCAAGTACACCAATGAAGGACACATGAAGGAGTTTTTCCCCATGTGATATTGGCAGAGAACTGATTGTTCTCCTCTGTTAAACTCCTACCCTCAGAAACACTAGCTAAAGGCTTGCAACCCTAGCGCTGCAAAACCCTAAGTGCTGTTGGAGGGAACCCTGACTGAACCCACAGGATGCCCACACAGGAAGGGAGAGACCAAATGGAGAGAAAGGGACCAAAAACCCATCAGGTTTTAAACTCAAGCTCTGCCAGGCCCACTCCCAATGCTGTACAAAAAATAAAAAAATAAAAAACAGTTCCTGATCTCTAGGACCTGCCAGTGGAAGCCAAATTTTAAGTACACTATTAAACTTATGCCAAACAAAAACTTTAAAAATGTGTTTACCGGTCAACTATGCTGTGTCTCTCTACTTAGCATTTACCTGAGTACTGCCTGTCATTTCTCTATGACTCTTCTGACCACTACAAACAACTGATTATATTTTCGGTTGGCAAACCCACTGTGATGACTCTTATCTGCCAAGTCCTTGGGTTTGTGGTGTGTGGTAGGAGGTCTTAACAGGACAGAAAATAGAATTCTGACAACCTCAATGATTTTTAACAGCTCTGTCAAATCTTGCCATATATTAAGAGGACCTGTCACAATGCCAATCCACACATGCTATACCATCCTTATCTCTTTAAAATGTGTAGAAAATTTCATGCTGAATGGAAAAAGAGGGACAAAACGCAGAGAATCTCACAATCTCGCTCTGTCTCACGCTCAACAATGGTGTGGCTTATGATACAGACAGTAGTTATTGAACCAACACTGAGGACAGTGGTTTCTAAACAACTAAGTAGCAACATAGAGAATGGGACATCTTTGGAGATCTCAAACATGCCGTTTTAGTCTCTAAAAGCAGCAGCAGCAGCCATTGTCAAACAAACAAATAAACACAAAGTGAACACCTGAGATGTTTACAGTCAGCAACTTCAGGCTTCAATGCACGAAGTCAGCAGCATCGTCCCCCCAGATGTTTTTGAGCACTGAACCTGCATCACGCACTGTGTGAAGTGGGCTGCCTGCCTGGGGCCATTATAACATGATACCTTGGAACCTGACCTTTGAATCCGTTTCTGCCTTAGGGAGAGAGACCGCCCACATTGGGGAACCTGAGTGAAGGAGAACCCCTGGGAAGAGTAGTAAGCTTCTTTAGGAGTTGGTATTCAGTGATGGGCAATCCACATCTCTGACCTCTCTGAGTTCCGGGGGCTCTCTGCTCAGGAAGATTTGCCCACTCTTGTAGGCGTTCAACATGCATCTTGGACTCCTAGAGTTACTAAGCAGCAGATCTGAGCGCTCTAGTTATAGCCCCAGCACATATTGCTTTATCATCTCATAACACCCACTGTCGAGCCCTGAGCTGGTTCTCCATTGTCCCCCTCGATTAAAATGAGAGTATGAATACTACTTACCTCACAAGGTTTTGATGAGGATGCAAGAGACAGCAGTATGTAATGAGGGGTGGGTGGGTGACCCCCATAAATGTTGGAGAAACACTTCATCACTAGTTTCATGATGCCACAAGTAAAACCTAGGCAAATGGACAGAAGGAGAATAGAGATCTCTCACTCCAAATGGAATCAGTGCCAACTTGGAGTACTTGGGTGGTGGGAATGAGTTAAAACACTTGGTTGTTGATCAAAAGATTGGAGCTTTCAGCCCACCCACAGGCACCTCAGAAGAAAGGCCTGTTGATCCATTTTTGAGAAATCAGTCATAGAAAACTCCATGACACCCTTGAGGTCTCCCTAGATAGGAATCAACTTGCCAGGAACTGATTTTTACAAGGATTACCATATAACAGGTATTAATTCATTAATTCAAATGGATCTTTTCCAAACGCTTATTCTATGATGCACAAGCACAAGGCCTTGCTGTTGTTGTGATGAGGTTCCATCAAGTCAGTTCTGATGTCTCGTGACCCTATGTAGGTACAGCAGAACAAAGTGCACTCAGCCCTATGCTGTCCTCACAATTGTTTTGATGTTTGAGTTCATGGCCATGGCCACTATGTTCATCCATCTTGTAAAGGCTCTTCACTGCCCCACTACTTTACCAAGCATGGTGTCCTCCTTCAGGGACTGGTCTCTCCTGATAAGAGGTTCATAGTACCTGAGACAAAGTCTTGCCACCCTGGCCTTTAAGGAGCATTCTGGCTGTACTTCGTCCAAGACAGATTGGTTTACCCTCCTGGCAGTCCCTGGTTCTTTTAAACTGAAAGAAAAAGAATATTTGAAGAAAAAATCAAGTCTTGAGTTGAAATATGTAAGGATTCTGTAGGCAAAATAATGATGTGGAAAATATCAAAATAAGATGAAAGGAACACAGTTACTCTAGCAGTGAAGTTGATGTTAGGCCATATCAAAAGATAACATATCATTAAGAACCAAAGGTATTGCAGCAAGAAGTCAAGGTATCAGTTAAGGTATTGTCAAAATTCAGGGCTCCAGAAGTTAACAAAATACCACTTAAACTGTTTCAATAACTGGATGTAACTTGAAGCACTCATTCATCTATAATAAGAAATTTTTAGGACAGTTGACCAACCAAACGTAAGGGATCCATATTTGTGCCCATTCCAAAGTAAGGGATCAACAGAATGCAGAAATTCTTGAACAAAATCACTAGTAGAACATACAGCTACTCATTAAAAAATAACAATATATAATTGATTAAGGATTCAAGAGGGTGGAAAAGTAGAAAAAAGAGGGGGGGAAAGAGGCGCTTATACCAAAAGTTCAAATAGAAAGTGTTTTGGAAATGATGGCAACATATGTACAAATATGTTTGATATAATTGATGTATGGAATGTTATAAGAGCTTTAAGAGTTCCCAATAAAAATGATTTTTTAAAAGGACATACAAATAAAATGTTGCTGAAGATAATCAGAAAATAATTGCAGCAGTATATGTGCAGGAAGCTTCCAGAGATGACATTAAATGAGGGATATCAGATGCCAGTGAAAGATGCTCACGTGTATTTTATTGACCACACAAAAGCAATCGACTGTGTAGCTCATAACAAATTATAGATAATATTGAAAAGAATGGGAATTACAGAACACTTAATTGTGATAATGCTGACTGTGTACCTGGAGTAGAGGTAGTGATTCAGCATTTAAGGTTAGAAAAAGTCTGAGTCAAAATGATATCCTCCTTTCATTAAACATTCGATCTGTATTATATGCAAGACATATTATCCAAAAAGCTGAACTATAGGGGCTGAACCCCGGTGGCTTAAGTGGTTGAGTGCGGGACTGCGGCCCGTGCGCTTGGCGGTTCAAATCCAGCGGCTGCTCTCAGGAGCAGCACTGGGTGGCACCCATGACCACCAGAGGCAGTGATGTCCCCCCCCAAAAAAAAAAGCTGAACTATAAAGAGAACAGTCTTGGAGGGAAACTCATTAACATCTCATGGTATGCAGATAGCACAGCTTGCTTGATGAGAGTAAGGAGGACTTGAGTAGATAGCCTTTGATATGGATTACACCTAACATAAAGAAAACAAATATCCTCACAAGTGAACCAAGAAGCTATACCATGATGAATTTGTCAGAGAAAAGACTGAACTTGTCAAGGATTTCATTTTCCTTGGATTCACAATCAATGGTCATGGACACAGCTTTCAAAGAATCAAAAAAGGAATTGCATGGGAAAATCAGTTACCCT
>PVJH01039700.1:0-16229 GCA_004026705.1 Nesogale talazaci | reverse complement strand
TCAAAGGGTATTTATAGATGTCTAAATTCCTGTATAAATATAGGTAAATATATTTATATATGATGATGGGGAAATAGATTCATGTGCATATACTTATAGGATTAGTAGTAAGGCAACAGATGGACATTGGACCTTCACTCAAGTACTTTATCAATGCAAGAACATTTTGTTATATTAAATTGGCATTCCATTATGCTCACCTCCCCAACATAATCACTGAAGATAAATGTGTGCATAAGCAAATGTGATGAAGAAAGCTGATGGTGTCCGGCTATCAAAAGATATAGTGTCTGGAGTCTTAAAGGCTTGACAGTAAACAAGTGGCCATCTAGCTCAGGAGCAACAAAGCCCACATGGAAGAAGCATAACAGCCTGTGTGACCACGAGGTATCAAAGGGATCAGGTATCAGCCATCAAAGAAGTAAAAATCATAAATTATGTACCCACTTTTTTGATATGATTGATGAAGACAAATATGTGCATAAGCAAATGTAGTGAAGAAAGCTGATGGTGCCTGGCTATCAAAAGATTTAGTGTCAGGTCTTAAAGTTTTAAAAGTAAACAAGCAGCCATCTAGCTCAGAAGCAACAAAGCCCACATGGAAGAAACGTACCAGCCTGCGTGACCATGAGTTGTTGATGGAGTCAGGCATCAAAGAACTAAAAATTATATCATTATAAATAAGGGGGTGTACAGACTGAGGACCCAAAGTTCATCTGGAAGTGAAGTGACAGCCCCTTACAGAAGAGTCATGGGGAGGAGACAAGCCAATCAGGGTACAATCTAGCACCAATGAAACATGCAACTTTCCTTTAGTTCTTAAATGCTTCCTTCCCCCAATTATCATGATCCCAATTCTATCTTACAAATCTGGCTAGACCAGAAACAAGGGGAATCCAGGACAGACAATCCCTTCAGGACCAGTGGTGAGAGAACTGGGAGGGTGGAGGGAAGGTAGAGTAGAAAAGGGAACTGACTATAAGGTTCTACATATTGCCTCCTCACAAGGGTATGAACAAAAGGAAAGTTGGTGAAGGGAGACAACAGACAATGTAGGGTATGACAAAGTAATAATAATTTATAAACTATTGAGGGTTCATGGGGGAGGAAGGACCAGGGAGGAAGGGGAAATATGAGGAGCTAATACCAGGGGCTTAAGTGGAAAGAAAATGTTTTGAGAATGGTGATGGCAACAAGTGTAGAAATGTGCTTTGCATGCAAGGGATGTATGTATAGATTGTGATGGGAGTTGTATAAGCCCCCAATAAAGATGATTTAAAAAAAGAGATAGCACTTTTTTTTGGCTTTAGGGACTCCTAGATCTTTGGAAAGGTTTACAATTTCATTTTATTTATAAAAGTTTGTTAACCTGAAATATAAGGCACACATTAATGTACCCCCAAACTCACTACCTTGGAGTCAATTCCAGATCATAGTTATGTAATTTTTGAGATTGTAAATCATTGACAAAACAGATCTCTCCTATAGTGACTAGTGGATTTGAACTACTGACACATACAGAAGAGTGTCACTGGGTCTAGGAAAAGTTGTTTCATTTTGCTTTTGAAGAAATTTTACATTTCACCCAATCCATAAATTTAAAAATTGTGTGTGTATAAACATACAAATTCAAAGAATATTCAAGTTTCCAAGAGATCATTGTGTTGTAGCTTAAAATTACTTTTCAAATTTTATTTTGACTCTATTTAAAAAAGCATCCAATAGAGATTTTTATAACTGAGATTTTGTTATCAACTTGCTTCAAAAGAAGTTACCTAATGATGTATCTGACAAGGATCCAATCATCCCCCAAATGTTTAGAACATAACAGTCCAACAACAAAAAGACAAATAATCCAGCTAATAAATGGGTAAAGGACATGAACAGACATTTCAAGAAAGAAGACGTTCAGATGACTCACAAATACATGGAACAAGAGCAACATCATTAGTCATTAGAGAGAGGTAGATCAAAACTATGCTGAGATAGCACCTTGTCCTGATAATAATGGTATTGATTGAAAAAGGATACAAAAACCAACCAATGTGAACACCAAGTGTAGGTGAGACTGTGAAGACACTGGAACACACTTCTGGTTGGACTGTAGAATGGCCAATTATGGTGGGCAACTGTAGGGTGGTTCCTTGAAAAACTAGAAATAGAAATGTCTGCTCCAGCAACCCACTCTTAGGTATACCTCTGAGAGAAATATGGGCAGCAGCATAGAAAAACATATAAACACCCAGAATGATGAGTAATTTCCAAAAAAGAGAGAAATGACCTATAAATCTATCATTTGATGAATGGATTAGCAAATTGTGGTACATACGATGTGGATACTATATGATGTAAAGAATATTGATGAACCCAGGAAGCTTCTCACAAACTGAGTCAACCTGGAGGACATTGTGTTGAGTGAAGTCAGTCAAACACAAAAAGACAAATATTTTATAAGGAATTCAGGAACAGATTTAAATACAGAAAGAACGTCTTTGATGCTACCCCCAGAAGAGAGGAGCACTAACAAATTGTAGACAAGAGCTAACTCTTAAAGAAAGGCAGTACATAAAGTGGGGGGAGATGGCACAATTCTTTATGCTAACAATGCAAAGGGATACTCTGAGAAAAATGTAAGAATCAAGGCTGCTGTCAGAGAACAAACACCTCTGTCTTGAAGGAAGTACAGCCAGAATGCTCTTTAGAAGCAAGGAAGGCAAGAGTCTGTCTGATGTACGCTGAAAACTTGGCTATGCACGAAATGATTGAACATAGGCTAACTCCACGATGGTATTTTCTATGCAGCAGCCAAACAGTTGTGGAAAGAATCGAGTAGAATTATTCTCTGATCGTAGCTCACTCAGGGTGTGACCTTAGCTTACCCTCAGTTTAGATTGACACTTTGTGGAAACTAGCTTCCTTCTGATGGCTCCGGATTCTGCATATGGTTCATTGAGCTTCTGCACTATCATCTGCAAGTTTTAGGAGTTGTTAGCGAGCTGTCTACCTCACATTAATGCAGTCATCTTGAGTTATTTAAACTCTGCATCCACCAAACTGTGGTCTTCCTGCTTCCGGTGCATCAGCCCCTACAGCACCATGAGTCAAGAGAAGTCTCAAGACTACATCTAACCCAGGAGTAGACGAGGGAAACATTCATAAACCACATACATGCATAAGAGATTTATATGGGATAGCAATCGAATATTGTAAACGTCCCAGTTTAGTCCAGATTAAGTCCATAGTCCAATTCCGTCCATATGTCTGATACCAATCTATAAAATCCTCTTCAAACTCATGAAATATATGCAACTGCATTTCAGACCCACTAGTTACTCTTCCGGAGGGAGATGAGGCTATCTGCTCACCGAAAGACTTACAGTCTTGGAAATACTACATAGGGTCATGATAAATCTGCAGCAAATTGATGGTAGTAGGAATTTAAAAATTTCTGATGATAATGAGGCAGGATGCAATCTACAAGATTAGATTGTCTCTTGAGATGATGGCTTTTAAGATATATTAGGATATGATAGTTGGGTCTCATGTCAGGTTGGTTGGGCCAGCATCCCCGTGGATTGGCCTAGTAATCCCCAATTATGTGATATAACATAATGTAACCGACTCCATGATGGGGTCTTCTGTGAGTTGCCAAGCAGTTGTGGAAGGATTGGCATGGAGTGTAACCTCCTTTCTCAGGACACATTTCTGATACAATTGAAAGGAAGTTTCCTGGGAGTATCACTCAAGTCCTATACAAATGGATTCTTGGGGGGACGCTTTCTTGTTTTAGGTTGGGTCTGGATCCTGTACCTGATTCATTCACTTCCCAAGACTGTGGTACTCCTGCTATTTGTGGATTCATTAGTCCCCAAACCTATGTCAGTCAGGAGAAGCCTCCAGATTTATATCTAACTCCTAGACTTGAAATTGCACTGAGGCTGAGAACCAGTGATGTAGTGGTTGTGCGCGGGACTGCGGCCCACTGGGTTGGGGGTTCAAATCCAGCAGCAGCTCTCCAGGAGCAAGGCTGGGCCTCCTACTCCCACTACCAGGAGACAGTGATGCTCCCCCCCTCAAAAAAAACCTATACTGAGTTTACCAACTGCTACCACTGTGTAAGCCATTTTCTTGATTTAAATTTCTCTTTACTTAGGGATATAAGTGTTGCTGGCTATATTTCTCTAGCGAACTGAGCCACACACATAGGGATTAAAGAAACCATCTACTATTTGTCTGTCAGTTTGTTGTACTGCGTGGCCTTAAGCATGTTGCTGTGTTATCAGAAGCTTTATCTTCGGGATTTCAAATAGCAACAGGATTACCCAAAGTGAACAGGTTTCAGATTAAGAACAGTCTAAGAAGGAGGAAGAGATGATCTACTTCAGAGAAATTAGCCATTGCAAACCTTACGAATAGCTGCAGCGCATTGTAAAATAGAGTGGCAGAATATGAGCCTCTCAGATTGGAAGGCGCTCAAAATACAACTGAGTAAGAGTTGCCTTCTTAGAGTAGAACAGATCATAATGACATGCTGGACTAAAGCTCGTGGGACCTTCATGTGCTGCTGTGATATGACTCAAAAATGGGGGGAGATAGCTGAAAATACCCATTACAGTAATAATCAGATGGGGCAATGTATTCAGTATGAATCTGGGAAAATCAGAAGTCATCAAACTGAAATGTTGTTACCTGCCATTGAGTTGATTCCAACTGATAGCAACCTTAGGCAGAACAAAATGAAGAAGCCCTGCCCAATCCTATGTTGGAGGACTTTGTTGCAGTCACACTGGCAGTCCATCTCCTTGAGGACTGTCCTCTTTACCAAACATGTCTTTTTCCAGGGATTGGTCTTTCATGTCCACATGTCCTAAGTAATTGAGACAAAGTCCCATCTCCCTTGGCTCTATGGATGCCTCTTGCCATATTTCTCCCAACACAGATTTGTTTGTCTTTTTAGCAGTCCATGGCACTTTCAATATTCTTTTCTAGCACCACAATTCAAATGCATCGATTATCTTCAGTCTTCTTTATTCAATGTCCAACTTGCATGTGCATATGATGCAGTTGAAAATACCATGGCGGGCTGAGCCCTGGTGGCATAAGTGGTTGAGTGCGGGACTGTGGACTGAGGGCTTGGCAGTACAAATCCAGTGGCTGCTCTCAGGAGCAGCGCTGGGTAGCTCCCATGACCACCAGAGGGCAGTGATGTCTCTCCCTCCACAGAAAATACCATGGCTTGGATCAGGCATGCCTTAATCCTTAAATCAATCTGGGCTTTCAATACTCTAAAGAGATCTTGTGCTTCAGATTTACCCAATTCTCCTTGGAAGCAAGGACGACGAGACATTGTTTTTGTCTTTTGATCACTTGACTGCTTTTGAGGAGAATCCCACTCTCTCTTCTACTTGTTACAATGGGTCAGTGTTGGTCAATTCTGGGAGCTTTTAGCATCTGACTGATTTTTCTTGGAATAGATGTATCTCCTTATATACATACATAAGAGTGGCTGGTTTTGCTTCTATAGAGAACCTAGCCTAATACAAATGGTTATCTTGTCTTAGTTGATGATACCATCTACCAGTATCATTAATATAATGTGGCAGTTACGTAATCTATTGTGAGCTTGAGGCTGTCAAGAGTGAAGGCGTAGAGTTTAGCCTGACCTCATTTGGAGATAAATAACTCACTGGAGGTGGGACACACACTCACTTCCTGCAAGATGTTCCTGTAGAAAAGATACATGCAGCTATGTTGATGGCAGCCAGAACCTTGGAGCTGGAGGAAGCATGTGGAGACCCTTGCCAGCGCTAAGATGCTTCCACTGCCACAAGTCTTTGCACCTCCTGGCCTGTGATCTTCCTGCACTAGGCACACTGTATGTGTTGCATGAATCTACTGGGTCTACAAGTCTTTCTGCCCTCTGGCCTGTGTTCTTTCTGTACTTGGCATCAGTGTTTGTGTTGCGTGAATCTGAAAAGGAATTTACAGGCTGGTATTGGACATAAGGGCTAATATTGGACTTATGAACTTGATTTGGACTGGGCTGAGATGTTTCCTTAATGTATAATTACTCTTTATATAAAGCTCTTTTCTATATAAGAGTGTCTATGAATTTGTTTCTCTAGTTTACCTAACACATATGACATCCAAGTAAAATTTTGTTGAAGGTAATAAAAAATGGTTAGGATTAGATTAATAGAGAGCTTCCAGAAATTCAAGTGATAGAATTTCAAAATCAGAAGAGATCATACAAGGACTACCATTGTTTGTTCTAGATGGATGTTGACTAAATTTAGAGAATACTAGACAGATGTGCTTTCTTGACTACACAAAGGCATTCAGTTGTTTGGTTCATAATAAATATTGATAAAATGGGGCTTCCTGAATACTGCATGTGGAATACTACACATATGGAACCACTTCTGGGCAGTTGTGCAACCAGAACACAGGAATACTTCATGGCTGACAATCAGGACTGGTGTCTGTCAAGGTTGTATCCTTTCACCATACTTATTCAATTCATATGCTGAGCAAATTATCAGGGAAGCTACACTATATTAAGAAGAATTTGGCATCAGGATTGGAGAGAAACTTATTAAAACCCTGTGACATGCAGACGACACAACCCTGCTGAAAGTGAGCAGGGCCTGAAACATGTGAATTATAAGGAAAGACAAAGAAGAGAAAAATTTCATATCATGACAAATAGAGAAAAAAAATAATATTGTCAAGATTTCATCTGGTTTGGATCCACCATCAAAGCTCATGGAAGCAGCAGTCAAAGAATCAAATGACATATTATATTGGACAACTCTCCTGCACAGACCTTTTGAAAGGGTTAAAGAGCAAGAATGTCACTTTGAGGAGTCAGGTGCACCTGCCCCAAGGCAACCCTCCTGTGCAAGTGCAAGTTGGGCAATCCATTAGGAAAACCAATGAAAAATCCATGCATTTGAGTTATGGTCCCAGGGATGAAGACGAAAGTACTGTGAATCGGAAGAACAAACAAATACGCCCTGGAAAAGTACAGCCAGATGCTTCTTAGAAGCAAGGATGGCAACTTTGTTCTAATACTTTGCATATATTATCAGGGCCGTCAGAGTTGAGAGACTTCAGTACAGCCGAGAAATAGGAGCCAGGAGTGAAATGTAGTATTTGAATCTAGAGTTTCTATTCCATAACCTCCTGGATGTAAGGGGAGATTGATGCCCAAACATGGGAATTTCCAATAAACACCGAGACCACAGATGTTGGAAGGCGACAAGAACTTTCTCCAGAACTGATAAGGAGAAAAAGCCTTTCTCTAGAACTGACCCCCTGCATTTGGACATCTAGCTTCTAAACCTGGAAGAGCAGCATTATCTAGCTAACACACTGTGTTAGTCTGGGTAGACTAACAGAAACAAATTTATAGACACTTATATATGTGTGTAGAAAAGAGCTTTATATGAAAAGTAATTATACATTAAGAAAGCATCCCAACTCAGTCCACATCAAGTCCTTAAGTTCAATATTAGCCCATATGTGCAATACTAATCCACACATTTCTCTTTAGCTTGAGGGCAGCCATGCAATAATGCTGAATGCAGGAAGATCACAGATCAGTGGGTAGAAAACCTTGTGGACCCATTGGTAGTGGAAGCATCTCAGCGCTGGCAGGTGTCTCTATGTGGCTCCTATAGTTCTAGGGCTCTAGCATAGCCCCATGTGTCTTTTCAGTAGGAATATTTCACAGGGAGTGTGCTTGTATTCCACCTCCAGGGTGCTTTTTATCTCCATAGCACCTCCAAAGAAGGTCATCAAGTTGCAACCTGATCTACAGGCTAAGCCTCACTCCTTCTCTCTGAAGTCTCAGATTGACAACAAGTTACGCAACTACCACAGACACCCTGGTTTTGAGGAGTTAACCTTATTCTTTCTCTCAGATTATGGAGGGTTGAAGTAGTCCTATTTTCTATTCTTAGGGCCTATTTTGTCTTCTTCTCTCTATTATCCATATTTCTATTGCATGATGAAAAAGAAACTCTAAGGGAGTATACTTCCAGCTGTTGGGGAATCAATTTATAAAACTTTGGAGATTCTGCTTTCTTTGTCTTCCAAAAAAACCACACAAATATGCTAACCATCAAACTCATCACCATCAAGTCAATTCTGACTCATAGTGACCTCAGAACAGGGTAGAAATCCCCCTGCAGGTTTCTGAGATTGTCACTCTTCAGGAGATTAGAGTGCCTTGTCTTTTTCCTTCAGAACCGTGTGTGATTTCTAATTGCTGCTGAATGCTTCTACTTCTTTCTTCTAGGGCAGAATTAGGATCGCTGCCTCAGTTTTTGCTCTTCACCAATAGGATTGTTTTATTGCTATAGAATATGGTCTGAATGAAAAGTCGTTAGATTTTTGCAGCTACAATTCTCTCCAGTGCAGTGAAGAACCCTCCATATTAATGTATTCCATATTAAAGATGTATCTGCAAAGGAAAAGGATGTATTTGTACATCTCATTTGAATCTCCCTTTCCTATCTTTCTAGGGGTGCACAGTTCAGCTGCTGCAGTATGCAGTTCTGACATGCTCCCCTGTGGGTCACCATTATGATAATTGCCCATTTTAGCCCAACGATGATGACTTAAAATAAACTTAGTCGAAGCTCTGAAATGTTCAGTTGCATAAACCTGCAATTGTCAGGGAACTTGTACCAAGAGGTAGGTATCTGGAATTATGTACTTTTATTTGGTTTTGTTTGTATCTCAGCTGAAGCAGCACTCCTTGATTGAACACAGATAGGAAGGTTTTTTATTAAAAATTTAACACGTATCTCATAGCAATATTTACTTTAATGTGGAAAATCAAGAAATTCTTCCTTTTCTGAATGAGATATGTTGGTAAGATAAACTCAATGCCATAAGACAAATATTAACTTTATAATGAAAACTACAGTGTGCCTTGTCTGGTCCATTGTACCTGCATTTCTCCAAGGAGATGAAAGTCACCCAGGCTTCCTTCTTGTCCTTGCATGAGAAGTAATGATTCAGATTTTAATCCTTAATTAGCTGTCCTCCCTCATGTTACAGTGACACCTCATCCTGTCTATTCTTTGACTTTGAGTCTTAAAAATATTGAATATGGTTACTTAAGCCAGCAGATCAGCTCATTTGAGAGTCACAAAGTACTACCCGACATTTTGGGTATATGGTCATCCAGGGAGGAAATACTAACTTTAGTAGGCACAATTCATTAGTGAGAAGATCTTGAAAGTTTTAGGTTGGAAAATTAAAAGGGTCTTACAGGAACTCTGGTGAGCATAGCCCAGAATCCAATTAGAAGAGGTTTGAATGGAGTTCAGAGGACACCTGTGATAGTTTTGATAAAGTTACTGCTCTGCAAAGAACTGAGATATACTACTTTTTACTGTGGTGATTGTCCACGTGTGGGTACCTTCAAGCAGTGGCACCAGTTATGAATCCTGTAAGTGACCTATTAATAACTGCAATATGAATGAAATGTGCTGCCTGGAAAATGAGGTTGCCTGGCTCTCATAAAATACCACTTTCTTGTCATAATTTACGGGACGTGTTGTCCAAGGAGATGAAGTATTTCATGTTGGTCAGTTGTGACTCTGTGTCTGCCTAATGACTGTGTGGAATATTTTTAATGGTTGACTGGTAAAACACTGCTTTTTTGCAACTCAGCCCTTCTTTGATGACAAACATCAAGGCTACAGACACAATTTCTTACATGGTTTGTCTCCCTGGTGGTTCTGAACACCATCTGAGACCTAAGCAAATCAACCTAGCAAACTCCATTTTTTTCCTTGTGTGCCATTTACATGTGAATTATTTAGAATTGAAAAAGTGTGGCTCTTGCTTATCAAGGTCTTGGGAGCAAAGGATTAGTTTTCTGAGGATGTTACTTTCACCATGCAATGTCATACGTTTAAAAATAATGAGTATCTGCAGTGAATAAGACTCAGAAGTAGGTTTCTGCACTTCCCTCAAGGCACAGGTGTGCTGAGTTTCTAGCAGGAATCACGGGCCACCGAAAGGAGAGGAGAAGTACTCTGAGAGTCCAGAGTTCATTCTGTATGTACAGGGAAGATGCAAGAGAAGTCAACTTATCAAAATTTTTCATATTTTCAGAAAAAACAATGCTTACATTACATGAATTCTTTGATATTTGCAAGATGTTTTATGAAACACAGCCATAGGATCAAATGTAAAATCTACTTAAAAGAAGGTTGCAAAAACTCTATGTGGCATCCTACCTGAGCGTGCCTTAGTGTCTTCCCTGATGGATACCATGTCCTCTCCCTACGGGCTAGTGGCATCTCCTCCTGTGACTGGGAAAATGTTGACATTTCTTTTTTGCTTTCTATACCAAGCCCCAGAGAATTATAGCAAGGCTGGTTGGGGTTTTTGTCAGCATAAGAGAAAGGGGGAGGAGCATAGCGGTGGACAATCTCTTCTCTCTGGTCTGTGGCTGGAGTTAGGTAGGGAGAGGAAACTGGGAAGTTGGGGATTAGTGAAAGATGGAAGTAAGGTCAGGAGTCCATGCTTGGGTCATATGACTGCGGACTGTTGAAGGATCCGAGGCCTGTTGGTCTGTGGCTGGAGTTAGGTAGGGAGAGGAAACTGGGAAGATGGGGATTAGTGAAAGATGGAAGTAAGGTCAGGAGTCCATGCTTGGGTCATATGACTGCAGACTGTTGAAGGATCCGAGGCCTGTTGGAAGAAAGGCTTGGAAATCTACTGCTGAAAAGTCAGTCATTCAAAGCCAGCTGAGCACAGTCCTCCTCTGAAACCAATGGGCTGCCACGAGTCAGTGTTGACTAGATGGTGGCTGGCTGAATGGCCATTGAGCAGGGACTGCATCTTCCCAGAATCACAGAGTGCAGTCATCTCAGGAAGTAGATCTACTAGTTTGTATGTTAGAAAGGAAGGTCTAATATCAGAAATTTCACACGGTTGGAACCAAATGCAATGTGTTCTTTCAGAAGGCGTCAGATCTACATCTACCCCATCTCTGCTTCTCATTGACAGTGACCTTGGACAAGTCAATCTTATGAGTCTTACTTTCACACTTGTAAAATGGGGCAAAGACTATACTTCATCTTCAAGTTGCTAGGATATTAAATTCTTAATAAATAGTGGATGCCTATGTGTACCTAGCATATAATAGAGGCACTCAAAGTGGTATCTAAGAAGCCAAGGTGGGGCTGCTAACTGCAAAGTGGGCAGTTCAAACTTTCTCCTAGGGAGAAAGATGAGGCTATCTGCCCACACAAAGATTTACAGGTTAGAAGATCACAAGGTCCACCCTACTCCGTCCTAGGGTGTCACTGCAAGTTGGAATTAACTTGGTGATAATGGGTTTGGAGTGAAGAATATTAAAAGTATCATGGACTTCCAAAAGAACAAACAAATTGAGCTTGAGAGACGTGCAGCCAGCATGATCCTTAGAGACAAAGAACATCTCATATATTTTGGATATGTCATCGGGAGAGACCACTTCTTAGAGCAGGATATCATGCCTGGTAAAGTAGAGAAACAGCAAAAAAGGCAGGCTTTCGACAAGACGGACTGGACACAGTGGCTGCAACAATGACCTCAAACCTAGGAACCATGGGGAGGCTGATGTGGGACCAGGCAGTGTTTCGTCCTGTGGTCCACAGGGTCAGGCTTTATGAGGTGCCACTGACTCCACAGCACCTCACAGCAACTCCACGTACACAATTTTCTTTTCCATTTCGGAGCCTAGCACCATCTGCTTCTTAGGAGGCTAGTGGCTCAATGAATATTTGTTGAGTGAAAAATCACCCCGTCGAATCCTAGGCTTATGGTAAGTGCTCAAGAAACACTCTCTGAGCCAGTAGTTCTTGTCCCAGATCCAATGGTCCCGAGAAGCACCTGGGAGTTACTCATCTCGCTGACTCCAATTCGCCAGGAAAATTGGAGTGTGGGGGAGTTCACTTCAAATGGGGATTCTCTTGAAAAGCAAATAAAAAGTGAATTTGAGGGACAGGCAACATACATGGTTTCTTCTTAGACCGGCTGTGTCATTTTCCTTAGGCATCCTGCCTGAGTCTTATTAAGATGGCCCTGATTTCTTTCAGGTCCTGGTCATTTAGGGTCAGTGCTCATAGCTATTAAATGATGTCATGATTTGCCTTTATTATATATATGATGCAGGTAATGATTTGGGGTTTATTCCAGGAAATAGTCCTAAACACCTAATGCTGATTGACTTAATGATACAAAAACTAATTTGGAAAGAGTGGAAGGTTTCCTGGGGCAGAGCTGATGATGTGAGCATAAAAAGGCTTCATTTCCCACATTTAAAGAATGGAAACAGCATGCAATTCAGTGTTCTTCGATGAGGTGTTTGCTTTGAAATGGTGAAACTTGGAAAACATCCATAGGAGGAAGGTGGAAAAATCGAAGTAACTGTGCCAAGGTTAGTTTTCCCTTTTTATTTCCTTTATTTGTGCGATATTTATTCTTGGCTATAAACATATGCTTTCTCAGCCCTCCTCCTCCCACCCCCCCGCCCGCCTCTCATTTAATAGGAAATTCTAATGGGGAGACAGATGAAATGGGCCAAGTCTGTGAGATGAAAATGAACTTTGTAATTTTGTTTATCAGCTTGGGGTCAATGACATGGAGATTCTGTAAGTTATAAACGTAAACACGAACATGAATTCCATGTGCCGTGTTCATGCCTGCAGAAGGCATCTTATTTCTACTTCCTCTCATCATCCCCCTCCTACCAGCTAACAATTAGCTAGTTGCACAGGCCACCTTGAGTTTCTGAGTGTCTGCTTTACCTCATACCCTCCGGTACTTTTCCATGCTCTTTCACAGAGATTTGTGTTTGGGTCCGATCTGCAGAAGCCTTGGCAAAAGAGGAGACACTGACCACTCTTTCTTTTTAAAGCTTTTTTCTGAGAATGGGATGGAGTGACCCCCTGTCATTGTCAACACTATTTCAAGGACCAACTCCACTGACTTGAAATTACAAACTGGTGCTAACTGGATGAGTCGATTACCTCCTGTGTCTGATACTGTGGCTTTCTGAAATGGCTTCATCTCCGCTGTCTGATTCAGACCTTCCTATTTGTTCACTGGTTTCAAGGATGTATTTTTCTTTTTGGACCACTTTTACTGGACACTTCCTAACAAACAGAAAAAAGACTGATGCCTTCTTCTATCCATTCTCATGTCTTTGCTCTTAATTCTTGAGTGAGATTAGTCCTCAAATTCTTATCCCAGGGAGGTATAGAAGGTATAGTATCTCTGCACCAGAGGGATGACCGGAATTTCTGCAGTTGAGTCTGCTGATACAATTATGAGTACAATAGATAGCCTTAGGGGCTACAATTGGGATTAGAAGAATTACTACCACCTCCACCCCCCAATTATATAGCTGCTCCTGCAATTACCAAGCATATCAGCAGAACCCCTGCCATTGTTACCTATAATCTATGAGGCTGACTCTCTGGACTACCAGGTACCACCACTGCCCCCTCCACAGTGTGAGCAATGGAAGCAGAAGCTACTGTGATGGGGCTGAGCTGTTGTGGAGCAGCATTGATTGAGGAAGGATGGAAAAAAGGCAAGAGAAAGGAAAGGGCAAGTGGATATGAATAATAGAACCACATGTTTTTTTTTTAAGTTTGTTGAAAAGAAGATTATATTATCCTGTACGACCATTGAAACCTTAAAAAAGAGAAAAGAAACATAGACATGCTCCCAAATGACTTGAAGAGAAAGTTAGGTGAGAACGTATTCGCAGGAATTTCCCGCGAAGTATAGTTCCCTGAGTCCCTAGTACTCTAGGCTAGTCTCCTTGGATTTGATGAATACGATCAAATAGGTGCCAAGCAAACCTCCGAGCAGGCAGTCCCCCAGATCACTGCTGTCTGTGCTGGGAGTCCCCACCAGCTGTAGCATCTAGAGTCAACCGACCATGTGTCAGGTAGAACGGACAATTCCTTTCAGCCTACAAGCTGAACAAGGTGGGATTTGTACAGCCAAACCCCAGAACAGTGGTTCTCAACCTTCCTAATGCCAGAAGCCTTTAACACAGTTCCTCATGTTGTGGTGACTCCCCAACCATAAAATTATATTCATTGCTACTTCATAGTTGTAATTTTACCACTGTCATGAAATTAGGTGACCCTTGTAAAAGGGTCATTGAACCCCCAAAGGGGTCAGGACCCACAGGTTGAGAACCGCTGCCCTTGAACCACGCAGCTGTCTGGATGCTCACCAGTCACTTGAGCCACTTCACAATGACGCAACTTTGCATGTTTTGAAAAGTAGAGGTTTTGAACCCAAGTTCCTGTCTTTACCTTCATTCAGAATGAGATTAGGTAGGTGAATACATTTTCACATCTACTTCTAAATATACAGGAACCGTGGTCATGTCGTGGTTGTGGTTGGGTGGCTAACTGCAGCCTCAGTTGGCAAGCACCCTCCTCTCCTCAGGAAACAGACCAGGCTCTCAACTCTCTAAAGCGTTATTGTCTTGGAAGCTCACAGAGCAGCCCTATTCTGTCCTGTAGGGTCAATATGAGTCAGCATTGAGTCCATGGCCATGAGTTTGTGTGTTTTTGTGTAATTATACACACATATGGTTTTAAAGTTTATTGAAACATTGCATTATCTTATATTTGATTTTCCATGATGAACTTTTTGAAGACCCCAAAGCACGTGTGTGTGTGAGCGTGTGCGTGTGTGCGCTAACAAACCCAAACCTTTGCCACTGAGTTGAATTCTGAGTCTGTGACTGCACAGAGGAACATTGGGTTGTGTGGAGCAGCTGAGCTCCTCTGGCTACACAAGGTGGAGGGAGATCCTCATCTGCTGCCGACATCCATTGTTCTGCATCAGAGATTAGACATGTCGCCACCCTCTTGCTTTCTGACCAGTTCTGACAACAACCATTCCCTCTCAGGCTCCCTGTACTTTTCAGTGGGGTTCAAGAACTCATTGCAGTGGCCACAGAGAAATCACCAAGGACACTCAAGATGGTGGGCCATGTTAGGCAAGTTGATGGGTTACTATGTAGGTGAGAAATGCTCAGGATGTTGTTGTTCAGTTAGGAGAGTCTCTTCTCTGCCAGACCCTTATACAGGTCTCCCTCTCTATCTCTCTGACTCTTAGCCTGCCTTCTGCCCTGCTCAGTCTGTTACAAAAGTCACATTTCTCTGCCATAAAACTCAACCTAAAGGTGCTCGAATCTAATTCCATGGATCACAAATGTACATCCCTAATTAACTGCCCAGAGACCCCCACTCCACAAGGTAGCCTCCTGCCCAAAGACAACGTGCTTGTGCTTGCTCTGTGAGCCCAGAAGTCCACCTGTCTCATGAGCTGCCCTTTGTTGTCACTGATGCTGCTCCCCTGCCAATCATTTGTTGCTCTTTGGTGTCACAGCTGCCTCCTAGAAGAAGACTTTCAGTGTTTGGGGGTCTTGAGGTCCAATGGAGGTGTTTCACTTCTGGTTCTTATCTCTTTCCAGTAGTGAGACTCTCATTTCCAGCTAATTTTATACCAGTAGAGTGGCAATCACAATGAATCCTGTTAATGATCACTCATAACTTAATTCTATCAGTGTCTCCTTCCATCTTCCAGTGTCTTCCGCCACCTTCTTTTAGCCAGTCCGACATCAGGAAAAGGTTGTTTAGTGGAAGTACCCCCTTCCTGCCCTAAAAGTGATTTTTAATAATTTACTGCACTTCAGTGACCCCTTGGGACCCAGTAGAGTGGCATTCCATAGGCTTTCTCAGGCTGTAAATAGTTACAGAAGTAAGCTGTAGACCGTTCTCCTTTGTCATGGTGGATAGATTCAGATCCTTAAACTTTGAGCTTGCATCCCACTGTTTGATCACTGTGCCACCAAACATCTGTCCCTGAAGTTACAATATTGAAAGAGAAGGAGACCTAAGGGCACAGTGGGCTCCACACTGGACTGCTGACCTCAAGATCAGCCGCTGGAATCCACTAGCCATTCCAAGGGAAAAGGATGAGGCGTTATACTCCTATAAAAAGTTACAGCCTTGAAATCCCACAGGCGCAGTTCTACCCCATTCTTTAGGGTCACTATGAAGTGGATTTTTCTTGCTGGCAGTGAGTTTGGTTTTGAGATGAGCAAAATACTGAACATCCAGGAAGTTTCAAAAAAGATGGAAGGAATATACAGTCACTGTACAAAAAAAAAAAATTGGTGGGTG
>PVJH01039699.1:0-16227 GCA_004026705.1 Nesogale talazaci | reverse complement strand
CCAACACACACATATGTGGGGACAGCACCCTCAACAGGCAGGGTTTTCCTTTGCAAAAGATCCCATTTTTTACCCTCTCCCACCCCACCCCAGCAGGAATTCCAGCCAGATACCACTGGTTCAGGCTATGATCGCCTCAGACTTCCTGGTGGAGACCAGGTCTGTCCACCCAAGGGACAATGTGTATGGTTCACAACCCCCTTCCCCCTCCCCCACACACACACTGGTTATTTACCTAATCTGCTTATAATCACCGTGGCGCCTGGCATTCTGGATGAAGGGGCAGTAAAAGGCTGCTGTTCTCTGGACCTGCTAAGCCCACCTGTCCCAGAGACTCCACATTATCAGATGTTTTCTCATCCCCATGGAGACAATCACAGCATCCTGGTTTGTTATTGTTCCAGAGAGAAAAGGGAAGGGCCTTTGAGTGAGGACTGACGTCTGTCCAGCCAGGCCATGAGTCACATCTTGGTGCTGACATGCCCACCGGGTCTGACAAGTCCAGCGGGTCACTTCCCTGGGGTCTGTAGCAGCCCTCTCTGGCTGGAAGTTGGTCTGTGTCGGTCAGCACATGTGCATATCAAGGCCCTCCAAGTGTGCCAAGTTCTGCCCTAGGCACCTGGGACTGACTGGGGGGAGAGCTAGGGTGGGAGGGTGTTATCAAAGAGGGCACAACCCTACTTTCTGGGAGTGAGAGTGTATGGGGAAGTACTGTTCAATCTGAGCACATCTGTACATTCACAGACCGCTTTGAGGGCCCTCTGTAGACCATTCTACTCCACCAAGTCACTTGGCTTCTCGGTTTCCTTATGGGTGAAATGAACACAATCATACCAGTTCATCTCCTCCGTCTTGGAAGAAGAACAGTCAGAATGCTCCCTCTCGAAGCAGGGATGGCAGGACTTTGCTTTGTGTACTTTGAACATGTTATCAGGAGAGGCTATCTCTGGAGAAGGACAGTATGCCCAGTGAAGTAGAGGGTCAGTAAAGAAGAAGACCATCCTTCAGATTTCTTGTCCCTCAGATCTAAGTATTGGTCTGAGTGGCTAAAAAAAGAGGAAAAGGAAAGCTGAAGTGGATTTGGAGTCTTTGATGGTTTACAAGTTCATTTCAAACCTAGGAGAAAAAAAAAAAGACTGTCCATGAGGTGGGCACCACAATGGGCTCCAATGTAGCCTAGCATTGTGGAAACGGCATAGAGTCAGGCAACATGTTGGCCAGTTATGCAAGTGGTCTTCCCAAAGTTCACAGAGCACAGCCCTGTTTGATGGTGACCCTAATGAAGAGACCACTGAAGATATGGGTGCTGTAGCAAGAAACAAGGGGTTGGCCAGCTATCCGAAATAGCCTCTGAGGTCTTAAAGGTTTATCTTTGAATAAGCAGGCAGCTGAGTAATGTGTCAACTGGGTCTATTTGGAAGAAACACACCAACCTGTGTGATCCAAGGATTGTGAATGATAAAAGCCAAACCCAAAGAAGGGAATGGTGTTGACATTTAAATTGTGAACACCTGGTTTGCAGATGGCTGTGGATGACAGTGGAAACCCAAAATCTATTCACAGGGTCCACACATGGAGCAAACCTCTGGCGTATCTGCTCTGACCTTAGACCCAGGATGTGACTAGTCTTGCTAGCATGCAGAGTGCACTGGGTTTTGCTTCTTCTGTATTTTGTTTTCTATGGTTTTCTGTATGTAAAATCCAGGATGTGGAGAGCTTTAGAGAAAGCGGCCTCATTGATGGTTTCTTGGGAAGTAAGGTGGAGGAGGTTGGGGAGAGGTGGGGAGCTGAGGATAATGAGTACAAGAAAGAAGTAAATATTTAAACTTGATTGTGGAGACCATTGTGCAATTCCTTTTCATAGGAATGCGCTATTGGAGTGCATGCTATGTGAACTACATGAGTCAGAGCTATCTGAATGGCACCTCACAGTACCATCAATTTGCTTAGGGAAATAAATGGGATATCGAAACTAGCGGATGTTATCTAAATCACTCCAGAAAAAAATGTGTACGTTGATTGCTGCTTAGCTAGTTATTGGTCACACATCTCCGGGCTCCCTGGACAGTGAAGCAAAGGACGTTAAGGCTACTCTCAAAAGACAAGTGCCAGTCACTTATCGATGCCCCGGGAGGGGCCATAAGGAATGCATTGTGCTCATCACTCATTGCTCAGACGTGGAAGAGAGATCCAGTAGGTCAGCCAGAGGGCATGAGTCAGCAAGGTGACAGCACCCAGGAGGAGGCGTGGAGACACACTTCAAGAGCACCTTGGAGAGACGGCACCCACGGCAGTGGGTGCACACAGGTACCTCCAGGCTTCTAGTAACACCCTTGCTGGGAAACTGTGCCCCCTGATGACAGGAGCTTTCTAAACTGAACTTCCCAGTTGGAGAACGGAGCCTGACTCCCAGCGCCTTCACATTGAGCAGCCAAGCCAGCCTGTCAACCCTCCTGCATTGACACCCCTCTTGGGCATGTGAGTCGCCGAGCCCAGCTGCCTGCCAGCTTCTAACCAACTCCCGTTTCTAATCCTACACCGTAGAAACCCAGCCCTGGGATGTGCCGCTCACAGGAAGGAAGTACTCCCTGGGGGTTCTGCTGAGAGGAGGACAGGCTCCCCCAAGGGAAGCACCAGAGAGTACCCCATCTGCAGTCGCCCACCTGCATCCCTGACCGTGGTTCCCACAGACTCGGCCAGACTCACAGCCAGGTCAGCTGAGAACTGCCCCACAGGTAGTGATTTTTCAAAATAAAGATCAGGATCTACCTGTGGGTGTGGATTTAGTAGATGGCATGAACTTAGACCTGGGACCCAGGTCAAGCGCCATAGAACACTGGGGCACTGAATCCTGCATCTTCAAGGTGCACACTGCCCTCCAAAGGCTGCATCAGATAGAACATCGGAGAGAACTGATGTGGAAGCTCCACTAGGTAAAACTGGACTTGACTTGAAACACACTTGCAACCCGAGGACTTATGGCAGAAAATTCATGGTGTTTGAAGAAGCAGAAGACAGCTATACCAAGATAATTGAACAATTGAGACGGACAATCACTGACTTACGACATCAATGCCCAGTGTGCTGCATTAAGATATATATTATTCTGGCTAACCTGTGACTGACATTCTTAGTAAATATTATTGTAAATTGTCCTTGGCAAACAGCTCCCATTGTTTATGTAAATAGCATCCAGCCACAAAAGCACTGAATCTGTACAAGTGAATAATTCAGGTATCGCAATATGGAGTTAGCCTACATTTGTCCAATCTCTATCTCTTGGGAGTGTTTTAAAGAATTAGTACTAGGGTAGGGTGACCAGATTCCTGCTTTTTAACAATCTAACAACATCCCGCAGTGTTTTAAAATTAAAATAAATACACTACAATGCTATTTTTGCGTTCTATGAAAATTTTTGTTGCTCTATATAGACCAAATTTTGGGGGGGTTTTTTTAGGCATCACTGTCCTCTGGTGGTAGGAGTAGGAGGCCAAACCTTTGCTCCTGTGGAGCTGAAATTGAAGGTCCATCCCAGTGGACCACAGTCCCACGCACAACCATTACGCCACCGGGGCTCAGCCCTAGACCAAATTTTTAATCAAGAACTCCCCCTTCCCTCCCATCCTGATCAATGGAGTTCTGCTTAAAATCTGATCACTTTACCTAGGGACTAATTAGTGACAATATTAATGAAAGGTCTTTATGCTCCAGAGAGATGATTGATAAAACTCTCTACCATAAATTAACAAGGAGATCTCTAAAGGGAACCAAAAGCAATTAAAAAAAAGTTGATCCAGGAATGGGTTTGGGGCAGTAAAGCTGAGCTCTAATTTGGGAGCAATTAGTTCTTAGAACATGGCTCGGCTCGATACTCACCCTCAGGAAGGGAACACGGAAGATCTGAATGTTGCACCATGTTGTGGTGAATACATCAGAGGATGTCAGCTATCAGATAAAATGGCCTCTGAGGTCTTAGAGGCTTGTTTCCAAACAAGCGGGCATCTAAGTGAAATGTCAACGAAGTCCACATGGAAGAAGCACATCATTATCAGCGACTGAAGGACCATAGGTCACATCATCTGAAACAGAAGGGAAACATAGTATCAGAACCAAAACAGTGAAATTCTGGTTTGCAGAATGTGCTGGGTGACAGTGGGAGCTCAAGATGCATGTGGGGGATCTGCATAGGAAATAAGCCTCTGGTGATTTCCCTCTATCCATAATAGAGAGAGGGGGAGAAACTGGTTGCCATACAGAATGCATTGGAGAGATGACTATAGAAGATCAAGATGATAAACCTGACTTAAATGATCAAAACCTTGTCCCGTTGATTCCCCCACCCCACCCCACCCCCATGCACCTTGAGTCTAATCTTTTGTTTTTTTGTATGTTCATATTGGGGTTTATCTGAGATGTATTTTGTCATTGGGGGTAACCCTCTTGAATGTTTGTCATACAAGTGTGTATTTGCATGTATTTGAAACTCAGACCTGATGAATCTGTAGAGGCAGCAAGTAGAATAAGGCTTCTTGGGGTGGGTGGGACCATGGTTGGGGGTGGGGGTGGTAAAGGGAGTTGATATCCAAGAGTTCAAGAAGGAAGAGAATATTTTGAAACTGATGTGGTGGCAATTGTACGATACTGCTTGATGTGATTGAACTGTAGAATGTTATGATATCTGTAAGTGCTCCTACAAAAAGGTTTTGAGAAAAGGCAGGGAAGGGATTGTGGAGATTCACACCCTCAGAAACCCAGAGGGGACGTTCTTCCCTGTCCAATAGGGTCACTGTGAGTCTGAACTGACTCTGGGCCATTGAGTTGGGTTTGATTTTATGATTGTGCCCTCAGTTTATGAGTCTTTAGGGGATTTTACAGAGGAAATCCTATCATTCTAAGACTTTCTGCTGCTCAGGCCTTCCAATTTCTCTTTCTATCTCATCAGTGAAATTGTTTAAATCATTTTATTGGGGGTCCATTGTATGCCAAGCACATTTGTACATTTGTTGCCTTCATAATTCCCAAAACATTTGCTTTCTACCTAAGCCCTTGCTATTAGCTCCTCATTTTCCCCTCCCTTTCCTCATCTCCCTCCCTCATGAACCCTCGATAATTTATAAATTATTATTATTTGGTCATGTCTTACACTGTGTGTTCCTTCACATACTTCCCTGTTGTCCATTCCCCAGGGAGAAGGTTATATGTAGAGCCTTATCATCGGTTTCCCCTTTCTCCCCCGCCTTCCCTCCACTCTCCAGTATCACCACTCTCATCACTGGTCCTGAAGGGATCATCTGTCCTGGATTCCCCATGCTTCCGGTTCCTATCTATACTAGTGCACATCCCCTGGTCTAGCCGGATTTGTAAGGTGGAATTGGGATAATGAGAGTGGGGGGGGGCGGGGAAGGAAGCATTGAAGAACTAGAGGAAAGTTGTATTTTTAATCATTGCTACACTGCACCCTGACTGGCTTGTCTCCTTCCTGTGACCCTTCTGTAAGGGGATGTCCTGTTACCTACAGATGGGCTTTGGGTCCTCAATCTGTACTCCCCCTCATTTACAATGATATAATTTTTGGTTCGTTGATGTCTGATACCTGATTCCTTTGACACCTCATTGTCACACAGGCCGTGTGCTTCTTCCATGGGGGCTTTGTTGCTTCTGAGCTAGATGGCCGTTTGTTTACCTTCAAGCCTTTAAGACCCCAGACGCTATATCTTTTGATAGCCAGGCACCATCAGCTTTCTTCACCACTTTTGCTTACGTACCCATATGTCTTCAGCAATCCTGTTGGGAATGTGAGCACCATGGAATGCTAATTTAACATAACAGAGTGTTCTCTTTTTTTTAAGTACACTTTTTTAATGAATTTTTTCTTTTATTTTTTAAAAATAATTTTATTAGGGGCTCACACAACTCTATTATCATGATCAATACATACATCAATTGTATGCAGCCCACATTTGTACGTTTGTTGCCATCATCACACTTAAAACATCCTCCTTCAATTTAGGTCCTTGGTATTAACTCCCTATACTTCCCCTCCTCATCCCCTCCATCATAAACCCTTAGTAATTTACAAACTACCATTATTTTGTCATATCATACATCATGTCTGATGTGTCGCTTCACCCACTTCCTTGTCCGCACTCCAAGGTGGAAGTTACATGTAGATCCCTGAAATTGGTTCCCCCTTTCTATTCCACCTCCCCCATCCTTCCAATATCACCACTTTCACCACTGGTCCCGCAGGGTACATCTGTCCTGAATTCCCCATGTTTTTGGCTCCAATGTACAACTCCTGGTCTCGCTGGATTTGTCAGGTAGAATTGGGATCATGATGGTGGGAGGAAACATTTAAGAACTAGAGGAAAGTTGTATATTACATTGTTGCTACACTGTACCTTGACTGGCTCATCTCCTCCTGGCCACCCCTCAGTAAGGGGATGTCACTTCACCTACTGATAGGCTTTGGGTCCCCAATCTGTACTCCCCGTCATTTATAATGATATAATTTTTAGTTCTTTGATGCTTGATACAGGATCCCTTTGATACCTTGTGGGCACCTTCTTCCATGTACGCTTCGTTGCTTCTGAGCTAGATGGTGTTTGTTTACTTTTGAATCTTTAAGACCCCAGACGCTATATCTTTTGATAGCCGGGCACCATCAGCTTTCTTCATTTTTGCTTATATACACATTTGTCTTCAGTGATCGTGTCGGGAAGGTGAGCATTATGTAATGCCAAATTAATAGAACAAAGTGTTCTTGCATTGAGGAAGTCCTTGAGTGTAGGTCCAATGCCCATCTGCTGCCTTAATACTAACCCTATAAGCATATGCACACAGATCTATTTCCCCACCATCATATATAAATATGTTCACCTATGTACATGCCTGTTTTTAAACCTCTATAAAGGCCCTTTACCACCCTGTTCTTTCCTCTATTTCCAACAAAGTGTTCTTGCATTGAGGAAATGTCAGTGAGATCTTTTGTGTGCAAGTAAGTTCTGTAGTTGTACTCTTTCTGATTTCCCAGTCACATATTTAATATGCAATATAATCCTTATCTCAAGGAAGACATCAAACATGTACTTTATAGGAAAAATAATTTTGATAGAGCAATATGCTGCAGCGCCCGGTGAGAATGCTCTCATGAACCCTGTGCCTGTGCGTAGAGACACACACAAAACTCACGGCCATCAAGTCTATGCTGACTCATTGTGACCTGTGGGTTCCCAAAGCTGTGAAGCTTTATAGGAGTGGAAAGTTTTATCTTTCTCCTGAGGAGCGCCGGCAGGTTTGCAGCCCTTCACACACACACACACACACACACACACACACACACACACACACCACAGAGGTACGTACATGAATCAGGGCATCAGGGCCCCAGCAAGAAAGACGGCACTTTCTAATAGAATGGGCTCCCTGGCAGAAGCCAGTGAAGAGCACGCTCCCTGAGACAGACATAGGCATGAAGGGGTGGAATAGAGAGCGCGATGGACTCCGGGGGGTGTTTCCTTCCCACCTCTGGGCTTGCAGGAGGAGATGGCTTTGGCAGAGAAATGTGGAGACAGGAGCTTCGGTGGGCCGGCCTCTCCCCTCCTCCTAGGGTCTCCTGCCGGACCACCACCTGACTGCACTTAGGGGACACAGAGGTGAGACAGTCACAAACGAGACAGCAGACCAAGGAATGTGGGACATCCAGGACCTAGCACAGCCCTGCGCTACAAGGTGAAACACACAGTTAATAGACCTCAAAAAGGCAGCACTCGGGAAGACTCTGCCTGACACCAAAGTTATGGCCAAAAAGAAGTCAAAGGTTTCTAATGGCCTTGAGGTCAGGGTCAGCTGTGCGTCCAGATGCCTTTGGAATGGCAATACTGATGCCACGGGGATACTGTCACCCTGTCCCTGCCCTTGGCAACTAGGGCTCCTGGGAACCACCTTCATTCACCCAGACGCCTGGAGAGAAGCCAAGCCCTGCCCACGGCCCCGCCAGGCTGTGGGCCGAGGGTCAGAGGAGCGAGGCCTGGAAAACAACATCTGGAGCGGGAATCGGTGGGAGAGAGGAACAAAGAGGAGCCTGTGGTCGACGGCACCCACGCCAGACGCGTTGCCTCCGCGCTCCCAGGACAAAAGGCAGAGTGCTATTTCTGGCTCCCTGGAGGAAACCACGTTCTTGCAGTCCACAGACCTGCGGTTGGCTCCCTGACCCTGGGCCTCCTGGGGACGCACATAAACTGAATGCGAGCTGACAGACTGCGCGCGCGCACGACCCACACGGCTGCTGAGTCAAGTGCCGCTCGGTCACATGCTGCAGCTCTTAGATCTTAGATCCTCTTTCTCCAGGCGGAGCCTGATCCCCGGAGACTGGCTCCAAACTCAGGCGCAGTTGGAACACCTCAGCCCTCCACCCCACCCTGCCCCAGACCCTTCCTGAGGGGGCCCCTCCCAGAGCAGGTGTGGAAAGACCCCAACTCTCAGGGAAGGTCAACCCGTTCCCCAGAAGAGAAATGGTTCTGGAAAGGAAACAATTTTCTCCCTTGTTGTTGTTGGTTAACGCCGTAGTTTGTGTTCACAATGGCAGGGAAGTCTCATTGTGCCTTTGCTGTTTCTTAGGTCATGGAAAGTCACTCTGCCCTTCAGGTGCTCCATTTCCACCTGGGTTCCTCAGACTCTGGAAGGAGTTATGTGCTTGTGAGTCAATCACAGGGGGAGCATGGTGACCTGTGAATGCTTCTCTGCGTTCCTGATTTCTCTTGGCTGTGTTCTCCGCTGGAAAGAGCTGGGATGGAGCCTGGAGGACACCTTAACGATGGTTCCCCAACCAGGCCCGAGACCCCTCTGTCCAGGCCAGCAGAGGTTGGACCCCTGGGGTAGGACCCCGACATTCGATCCTGAAGAAGTCTGGAAAGAATGGATGGCCAGTGTCACATTTTTGAAGCCAATCGAACAGTAAGCCATTGACTTCCTGCTTCATCCATTGGAACGGAGTCCAAATGACCCGAGAAGGAAAAGGAAGAGCAAAGAGAAAGTCCAGCCACACCAGACTCTTCCCGTTGCTGTCCTTGTCACCTTTGGCCACTGAGTGTCCAGTGACCTGTGGAAGCCAGAGCCCCTCTGGCAGTGCCTGGATGGCACCACTTAACTGCGTTGCGCCACTTTCTGATGCTGTCTTAAAAGCCAAAAGCAGTTGACATTGAGTCAGCTCTGTCTTCGAGAGCCCCGGTGTGTCAGAGTAGACCTGTGCTTCATCGGGCTGTCCAGAGATGGTCCGTTTGAGAAGTGGATCTTTCTCCCAAGGTAGTTCTGAGGAGCGTGCATCCTTCAGTTAACAAGCACTCACCTTAACCATTTCTATCACGGGGTGGGGCAAGAGGGGGGGAACCACATGGTATTCAATTCCTCCTTGGTATTTTGAGCCTCCAAGCACCTATCTCCCATAAACTGGTTCCTCTGGGAGGAAGCAGGTACACCATGGTCACACCCATTGGAGCTGTCAACACGTGGCAGAATATATCAGGCGGGGAAGGATGCATGGAGCACTCATGATAATTACATTTTTTTAATGTGAAAGGAAGAAAAATAAACAGCTCACCATGACTTTCATAATGTCACTTTAAAAAAATTGAAAAAAAATAAGCATAAATTTATTGAATGCAAAACTGTTTGTTCTAGAAACCTTTGCCTCATTCATAATAAAAATTTAGTTAAATGATTAGTTGGGCTGTGGGTTTTTTTTTCACACTACATAAATACATTTATTGTGCCATGCGTCTCCGCATGCCTGCTGCTGTCATCATTCTCTGAACCTCCACTTTTCCACTTGAGCTCTTGACATCAGCTTCTCATCTTTTCCCCTCCATCCTTGCTCCCCACTCCCCCACCAACCCTCAATACTTTACAAATTGTTTTGTCATAACTTATACTGCCCGATGTCTCCCCTCGCCCTCTCCACCAATGTCTGTCCTCCCGATGGGAGGTTATCTGTAGATTCCCGTAGTTCGCTCCCCCTCTCTACCCAACCTTCCCTCCACCCATCCAGTAGCTCCACTCTTACTACTGGCCCCAAGGGGGTTATCTGTCCTGGGTTCTCTGCATTTCCATTTCCCATATCCTCCAAGCCCTGCTTCGCCACGCTCCCGGGATATACATCTCTTGAACTGGGGACTGTCAGACTCTGTCATCTGGCTGACTGTTGGCGACCTGGTCTGCTGTTTGCTGCCTGTGACCAGATAGCCTGAATTGCTCTACAGAGGACTACTCAGCGGCCCTCAAGACTTGAAGGACTGCCAATCTTTTAGCTGTCTCACGCAAGTGAGTTGCTCTGAGCAATTTGTACTGCTTTATAGATTAGTTAACTGTTTCTTATCTTATATACCCTTCTCTATATATAAATATATAAAGGGAATTACTAGTGTCCTGGTTTTATTTCTCTAGAGAACCCTCTCTGACATAGGTACTGATCAAGAACCAAAGGGAATGAAGGAAGAAACACAAGTTGCCTTGAAGGAATTCGTGGAAAACCAGGCTCCAGGAATTGATGGCATGCCAACTGAAATGTTTCAACAAGTTGACAAAGCAATGGAACAGAATGTATTTCTTATTGTAGGTAAAAATATATAAAGCAAAATGTGTCATTTTAACCATTTCTAAGGTATCCAATTCAGTAGCAATCATTATATTCACAGTATTGTACAACTCTCACCACTATGTACTTTAAAAACATTTTTCACCCCCTAACAAAAATGTTGTGACCACTCAGTAATACCTACAAAATCCCCCCCATCCACCAGTCCTTGGTAACTAACCTCCAATATCCTTTCTGTCTCTATGAATTTGCCTATGCTACATAGACTCATGGAGGAGCCCTGCTGAGGGAGAGGTTAAGTGTTGGACTGCAAGATCAGCAATTCAAAATCACCAGCAATCGGAGGGAGAAAGACTGGGCTTGCTATTCCTGTAAAAAGTTACAGTCTAAAATGCACAAGGGCAGTTCTACCCTGTTTTTTAGGATGAAGGTGCGTTCGCACGGGCTTGGCGGCAGTGAATTTGGTTTGGTGTGGTGTCATGTCGTGTGGCTTGGTGTGGTTTGGAAGTGGAATCATGCAGACACCTGGCCTTTGGTATGTGGCTTATTCATTCAGCATAATGTTTTTGAGGTTCAGCCACATTGTGGCATGTTTCAGAACTCTATTCCTGGCTTCTCTTGATGACACAATATTATTTTTTGTGCATCCATTCATCTGTGAATGGACACTGAAGCTGTTTCTACTGTTTAACTATTGGGAATAGTGCAACAGTGAACATGGGCTTAAAGTATTCTATGACTCCCTGCTTCCATTTCTTTGGGGTTTATAAGGAAGAATGGGATTTCTGGATCACATGGTAATTCTCCACTTCACTTCTTTTCTTCCCTCTGTATAAACCTTTATTTCATTCACTTCCTACTAAACTGGTGGAATTTCAACCTGTGAAAGCTTATTTGGGTGTTTTTCTTTCCTACCCTTCATTGACTTGTAAGGTCTTGTCTTTACTCTATGATGGCCTTGGGTCTGAGGGGGGTGGAGCCCCAGCACGGGGATGGCCATGCTACAGCACATCACGAGGCTCCTGGTCCACCTGTGCCCCACAAGCTCATTCCAATCGGTGGCCAAAAATCAGCGCTCCGTGGCTCTCAGAGACACATCAAGAACATTTTTCTCAAGTATATTTATGAATTATGAACCATTTTCCTATCATTCTTCAAATAACTGAAATCCCTCTTCTCTACCTCTAAAATTCTTTTTTTCCCCCACAATATCTCTCTTGATTGCATCTTATTATTAGAAAAATAACAACACATGCCAAAATGTGGATCTTGGAGCATATGAGCAGGCTCATGGGGGGAAATATTTAAGGAGGCTTTACTCACCCCTAATAGTGACAACTCAACTCAGAGTACAACTTCAAAACCTTTGCTCTGAAATATGCCTACCTAGAAAACTAGAATTTGACCTCGCCAACTATTTCATAATGGCAAAGGGAAAACTGAGAATTAAAATACAGCCATTGCACCCCACTGTCATGACCCCAATCCTGCCTTTCACTTCAGGCTAGACCAGAGCATGGGCACAGGTACAGATAAGAGGAACAGGAACAGGAGTAGTAATACCAGGAGAGTAGGGGGAAGGTGGTAGGGGGAAGGGTCAGAGGAAGGGGGAACTGATCACAATGATCCACACAGAACCACACACACATACACAGGAGAGGAAGGGAGAGAGCAGCCAGTGTAAGATATGAAAATAATAACAATAACTTATAATTTATCAAGGTGTCATGAGGAAACATGAGCTGTCACGATGGGAGAGGCTAGGTAGGGGGGAAGGAGGGTGCTGATGCCAAGAGCTTAAAAGAACATAAATGATGGCAACCTACAAATATGCTTGATACAATTGATGTGTGGATTATTATAAAAGCTATGAGAGACCCCAATAAAATGGTCTTTTAATCTAAAAAAAAAAGAATTAAACTTAACAATTAGAATTAATTATTTTTAAAAATAAAATACAATCATTCTGTATACAGACCCCTCTCTTATCCCCACCTCCTCCCATTTTTAATAACAGGGTGGGGTTTTTTTTTCAGTTGTAGTTCATTGTAGTCATGTCTTAGCAAAGCATCCCCATAGAGAGTGGCCATTAACCAAGATGTGAATGTATTTTGAAAGAGATCTTACTAAAAAATATCAAGGGGCTGTTTTCTAGTATCTTGAGATCATAAGATTTGGCATTATTGTTTGTTGTTGTTGTTGTTTTAGAAACACCTGGTGTACACTAGACCATCATAGTAACCTCCCAAGACTGTAAGAAAGCTTGCGACAGGCTGCCAGTCTGTGGCTGATGAGCGTCTCAGAGGCCATCCCGGTGCTTGGTGAGCACTTCGCCATCATAGGTGGCTTGGCTTCCAACACCCAGGTGTCATTGCTCAGTGTCTCCTTTGTAGTTAATGTCTTAGCCTGGTTTTCATCGGACTCCTACACCAAGAGCCTGGTTTCAGCCTGAGCATGGTCATGATCTTGAGGGGAGGATCTGTGAAGAATCTCATCTTTGTCCAACTTGCCACCCCTGATCAAATGTGGGAATTTATCAAACTGCTCCCATTCTGACTGAGAACCATCTGGTCTGGGTCCATTGGGAAAACGCCAGCAGTATGGTCCTTCCACTTCACGAACCCATGCCAGTCTTGTCATGTCCCCTAGAGTTCCCAGGACCCCCATTCCTTTCCTATGCCCAAATGCCGATGCCTTCCTATGGAAGATGGCAGTGAGAAAATCCCCAGGGGCTGTCTGCGGCCTTGAACCTCCCACCCCTCATCACCATCTCTCTTGTGACAACGACAAACTTGTGTCTTCTCAAAGGTGCAAAGACATGAACGAGCATGGCACTCAACAGGGCTGCCTCGGCAGGGACCATATTTGTGTTCTTGTCGGTATTCTCCCTAGAAATCTCATTGTCTTTGTCTTGATGGTAATCCTTCCATCGTTTTCATGACATTATCATCGATGTACCTTTTCTGCATGGTTTGATCTAGGCGTTCAGTCCCTCCATGGTGGCAGAACTATCCTGTCACTGCCTGTTCCATCCACAATCTTCCCCTGCCTCTCCTTGGCTTTCGTTCCTGGCGAGCTGATCGTAGGAGTCCACCTGGTCCTACTGAAAGTGCTGATTGTCCCAGCTCCCTGCGCTGGACTGGCAGTATCTGTCTGTCCATCTATCCCGAGGCGCCGGCACCAATGCCAACAACAGCCCCAGCATGAAGCCCTGCGGGCAGTGGTCCAGGAATGGACCATCTGCTCTGCTGCCAGAGCAAAGCTCCTCTGCTTAACTTCTTGAAGAATTAACAAAATGTTTTCCATAACTGCTATACCCATTCTGTACCCCCGCAGCAATATCACACAAGGGATATAATGTCGTCACTTGTCACTTTCCTGTACACACAATAAGATCACAGTCATCCAGGTGGGTGTAAAGGGGTCTCTCCCTGTGAGTTTTTAACGTGCATTTTCCTAATGACTAAGGATGTTGACCATCTTTTTATGTCACTATCAATCATTTGTCTATCTTCTCTGATGAAATATTCAAGTCATTGGTCCTTTGAAAACTGGGTCATTTTCCTTTTTGTTCTTAAGTTGTAATAAGTTTGTTATTAAGTTCTTTATATACTCTGCAATGAGTTGTAATAAGTTTGTTATTAAGTTCTTCATACACTCTGCAGGTTAAACCCATATCAGGTAGAAGATTCATGAATAAACTTTTTCCCATTCTGTAGGTCGTAGTTTCACTTTCTTGGGGAAATCCTTGGATGTGTCCTTAATTGTAATGGAGTCCAATTTACTTTCTCTTATTGCTCGTGTTCTTGCGTGGTGCACATGAATCCTATGCAAACTTCAAGGTCATGGGGATGTACGCCTATGTCTGATGGGCTTTGTTTTATATTGAGATCACTGCTTGGGTGGGAGCTAGTTTACCATGCATTGTGGTATGTAGACTCAATTAAGCTGGATCTTGTAGACCAGGCGTCCTCAAACTATGGCCCGTGGGCTATATACAGCCCTCCAAGGACATTTATCTGGCCATCGGGTGTTTTTGCCGCCGCCACCTATCCTGTCTAGCAGTTGACTCATCCCGGGCCACAGTGAATTTGTTCATAGTTGTTTGTTTGTTTTAACTATAGTCCGGCCCTCCAATGGTCTGAGGGACAGTGAACTGGCCCCTGTTTTAAAAGTTTGAGGACTCCTGGTCTAGACTCTAGAGAAACAAACCCAGTGCCGCTCATCAATATAGAGGAAGGAGCTCCAAATGGAGACGTAATTGGATATCCCAGCTCAGTCCTTCTCTCAGTTAGATGTACTCTGGCTGCCTTTGCAGACTCACATGGCTGCAGGCTGCTAATGCCGACAGGTGAAGCGGAGGCAGCAAGATCACAGGCCAGTGGGTGCAAAGCCAGTAGAAACAGGAGAGGGCACCAACCACTCTCAAGGTCAGGCAGCCCACATGGGGTCACCCCTGGAGGCAGACAGAGTCCCACTACAAAGACACACAGAGCGGGGTGCCCCAGTTTCTTCCTTGTAATAAGGCTGGGTCTCCAGGGAAGGGACCGTCCAGCTCTAACCTGATTAACAGGCTGGATTGTACCCTACACTTCTGTACATATTCAAGTTGGCCTGAAATCTCAGTGCCACATAGGTTCAACTTCATCCCAATGACACCAACAGCATTAGTGAAAGGATTGTTCTTTTCCAAGTCTCAGCATCCCTGTCAAAACTTTATTTCTATAATCTCCATTCTACTGGATGGGTCTTTATGTCGATCCTTATGCCCAGACTATTTTGATTATGATAGCTTTGTGGTTGATTTTGCGATTGAGAAGGATGACTTGTCCTTTTTTGCTATATTTAACTATGGTATTTTCATATGGGAAACAACTCTTTGAGATTCAACTCTTTCTTCCTCCTTTTTGAAGTCCATTGTAATTTTGAGAGGAATTGTATTCAATCTGTAGATCGAGTTAGATACCATTGCTATTCTGACTGTATTCAAAACTAAAAGAAGTCAATGCTTTCGACTCTATAAAGACTATAATCTTGAAAACCCACAGGGCAGTTCTATCCGGTCCTATACTGTTTGCTAAAGGCAGTGAGTTTGCAGAATGGGTTTTTTTATTTTTTAGTTTTTAACTTATTTTAGCAATATTTTACATTTTTTGATGCCTGACATTTATTCCTAGCTACCTGTATTCTTTTGTATCCTATTATGAAAGGAATTTTTTTTTCTTAATTTTCTTTTCAGGTCACTAGTTTCTGGTGTCTAGAAACACAACTGAAGTTTGTCTATTGATCTTGTCTACTTCCCCTTTAATAAATTCATCCATTAGTTCTAATGATTTATATGAATGTATTCTTTGAGTTTGGGGGTCTGTATGCCATGTCATTTACAAATATATGAGTCTTCATCTGCTCCAGTTGGGAGTCTCTTTATTTTCTTGCCTAATTTCTTTAGCTAGACTTTCCAGCCTACTGCTGACCCACAATGACTAATGTAGGGATCCAGCCTCTTGATTTTAGTGGGCAAGCTTTCACTACGCATGATGCTAACTGGGATTATTCTTTTGCAAATGTCCTTTATCACGTTGAGAAAGAATGTCTTTCTTCTTCCTGTGCTAAGTATTAAGTATAAAATCGAACTC
>PVJH01039698.1:0-16220 GCA_004026705.1 Nesogale talazaci | reverse complement strand
CCTCCTACTCCCACCACCGGAGAGCAATGATGCCCCCTCCCCCCCAAAAAAACCCTTAAATCCATGTTTTTTTGCATTAAACCATAAACACGAGTAAACTCGAGATTAGTCCGCAATGTGTTAAGCACACTTGTACATTTGTTGCCATCAACATTTCCAAAACATTTTCTTTCTACTTGACCTTTAATATCAGCTCCTCTTTCTTCCCCACCCACCCCCGTGAATCCTTGATCAATTATATATTGTTGTTATTTCGTGCCTTACACTGTCTGTTGTCTCTCTTCACCCACATTCCTATTACTCATCCCTGGGGACTCTCCATTCAACCTTTCTCCCCCTCCCCACCACCTCCCTACCCTCATGATATCCCTACTCCCACTATGTTCCTGAGGGGTTCATTCATCCTGAGTTCCATGTGTTAAAAGCTCAGATCTGTACCAGTGTGTGTACTCCATCTAGGTGGATTTGTAAGGTAGAACTAGCTCATGGTCGTGGTGAGGAGGAAACATTGAGGAACTAGAGGAATAATGTGTGTTTCGTCAGTGCTATACTGCACCTGGTTGAATTGACCCTTCCTTGTAATCCTTTTGTGGGGGAATGTCCAACTGTCTGCACATGGGTTTGGGGTCTGCACTTCATTCCCCTCCTCCTTATTTAGATCAATAAAATTGTTTGTTTTGAATCTTTTGATGCCTGCCCCCATTGACACCTCATGATCACACAGGCTTGTCTGCTCCGTCCATGTGATCTTATTTTCTTCTCTGCTAGATGGCTGCTTGTTTAACTTCAAGTCTTTTAAATCCCAGACACGCCACCTTTTGACAGCTGGACACCATCCACTCTCTTCACCACATTTGCTTTTGCACCTATTTTGTCTTCAGAAATCATGTCGGGAAGATGAGTATCAAAGAGTACTGGGTTATTAGAACAAAGTGTTCTTGTGTTTTTAGGGAGGCCTTTAGTAGAGACTCGAAGTCTGTCTGCTATCTTAATACTTTAGCATGTAAATATATATACACTGGCCTCTATCCCTTTCATGATAAATTAATGTATTGATATATATATATATATACATGCCTATAGCTATACCTCTATAAATAGCTTTTGCTTCCTACTTCTTTCCTCTATTTCTTTTCACCTTCCACCTGCCCCTGTTTGTGGGATGCTTGATGGACATCCTAAACTTAGTCCCTGCTACCCCTCAGGCGAGTCTACTCTACCCTGAGGATCCCTCAAAACTCTTTTTTTTTTCCAAAACTACTTTTTTATACCATCCCCACCACCAGCACTCACTCACACCTTACCTCTAACCAAACCGCCCATTCTCTTGCTTAGGAAAACCATTTAATTAAATTACTTCCCTCAGCGTTGTTTCCCCTTCCACTCCACTCCCACGAGTTTCCCTCTGTGCCAAGCTTCTCCAGCTGTAGCTCTGAAAGAATGGTTTTTGCTAACCACAGGGTCACCTGTCCTAACCCACCAGCTACTGTGTGGGAGAAAGATAAGGCACTGTGCTCCTATAAAGATTGACGGCCTCTCAAAATCACAAAGAGGTGGTCCTCGTCTGTTCTCTAGGGTCTCTGAGTCAGAATTCTCTGGATAGCAAACGCTCTGGTTTGGACTGGTTCTTACTACCCAGTGAGTCCTGGTTGCACAGTGGGTTAAGCCTTGTGTGTGTGGCTAGCTGAAAGGTCAGAGGTTCCAGCTCACCAGCTGCTCCACTGGAAGATGAGGCTATCTGCTTTCATAAAAATGTAGTGTCAAAGGGGCTGAGCCCCGGTGGCGTAGTGGTTGAGTGCAGGACTGCGGCCCACAGGCTTGGCAGTTCAAATCCAGCAGCAGCTCTCCAGGAGCAAGGCTAGGCCTCCCACTCCCACCAAAGCGCAGTGATGTCTCCCCCCCCCAAAAAAAAGAAAAGAAAGGGCAGTAGAGGCCTTTATAAAAAAAAGTAAATGAGGGCTGAGCCCGGTGGCGTAGTGGTTGTGGCCCACTGGGACGGAGATTCAATTCCAGCAGTGGGGCTGGGCCTCCTACTCCCACCACCAGACAGCAGTGATTGCCACCCCCCCAAAAAAAAAGTAAGTGTAGTGTCCAAAGTCCTAAGAAGAAGTTCTGCTTTGTCCTGGCGGTTGCCATTAATTGAATGTAGAAAACCTACTATAATTTTTGCTTTTATCTTACTCCATGTCTGAACCAGAAGATTCCTGTGTCAAACGTCTTTGTTTCTTTCCTGTGTAAGGGAATAACTAGGGAGAACTCAGTGCCACCAAGTCAGTGCTGACTCGTAAAAGACCCAGTAGGACAAGGCAGCACTGCCCTGGTGAGTTTCTGAGACTTGCTGCTGGAAGAAAGAGAAAGCCCCATCTTTCTCGGAGCAGCTAGTGGTTTCGAACTGCTGTCGTTGCAGATCACAGCCCACGGTTCATGATTGACCACTACTCCACTAGAACCAAAAAGTTGTACAGACAGCTTCACTCCAAACGTAGGTTTGGGGAAATAGAAAAGGCATAGAAAGCTTGCCCAAGACTACTGTGGTTTAAGTCATAGCACCGCCGTCTCCAAGTTATGCATACTTAATTATCGGTAGCATGATTATGGCAAGTGCATATCAAATTCATTACTAAATTCTACCTTTTTTCCTATACTTAGTCCTGACTAGTTGTTGCCCATGTAATGAGATTGGCTGCTTTCAAAAGATAGCATTGTTAAAATATTCTCACCTGTGTTATGTTTAGAATGTGTGTGTGTGTGTGTGTGTGTGTGAGAATATCTTAGGGCTGAGCCCCGGTGGCGTAGTGGTTGTGTGCGAAACTGCGGCCCACTGGGATGGACGTTCAATTCCAGCTCCACAAGAGCAGAGGTTGGACCTCCTACTCCCACCGTCAGAGGGCAGTGATGCCAAAAATAAAAAAAGACTATCTTGTGTGTAAAACAGTTTTAAAGAAAAAAGTAAAACAGTTTTTTAAGTGAAATGCCAAAGTTTCCTGAATATTCTATGGCAACTTTGATGTTCTTTTAAAATTTATGGGATTTTATATATTTTTTATTTCCTTATGATAGTTTACTTAGTTATGAAACTTAAATCTTATGAGCCTACACTTTGCAAATCTTTGAAAGGGGATTAATAATCTATCGATTCATTCTCACAATGAATCAAATACTTATCAGAAAAGGCTTAGAAAAAAAATGTTGATGCTCATCAAGATAATTGACAAACAATGTCAGTTCTGCCATCAATTGATGATCATATAGCCTCATTTTTAACTGCTTTCCTGTGTTAGTCTGGGTAGACTACAGAAACAAACTCATAAACACTCATATATGTATAAGAAAGTTTTATATACAAAAGCAACTGTACATTAAGAAAACATCCCAGTCCAAGATCACAAGTCTGAATATCAGTCTATGTCCGATACCAGTCTATAAAGTCTTCTTCAGACTCACAAAACACATGGAATGACGCCGAATGCAAGACGATCCCAGGCAGCTGGGTAGAACGCCTTTGGATCCAGTGGCGCCGTAAACATCTCAGCACAGGCAGGGGCCTCCAAGTGGCTCCTCCAGCTTCAGAGGTCTGGGTGCATCCACGTGGCTTGTCCAGCACAGGGCATTAGGGTGGCTCCATGTGGCTGCTCCTCAGGGACGTCTTGCAGGGAGCCAGCCATGTCAGTAGAAAGTTCCAAGGAGTGCTCGCTTTGGCAGCACGTATACTAAAATTAGAAAGTCTCCAAGGAAGTGAACCGAGAGAGACGGCGTCTCTGCCTCCAAGAAGGAAGGACCACATTTCCCAGAATTCTCAGAAGGCCACGCCCACATAGGTCTTATTGGCGAGCTCCAGATTGACAGGCTAGACTCCACCCCTATGCTCTTAATCCTCAAACTGACACCAGATTAAGTGACTGTCACAATTACCCAGCCTTTCCCTTTGGTTTATCTGCTGATCTGAAAGTTCTGTCATTGTACTAAAGTTGCTGCAACACACAAGCTGCCATTCAACATCCCCATGCTCTCCATGTTAGAGCTTGGTCACAAGTTACCAGGTGACTCCATTGACTCCATTGTCTCTGATAAATGTATGGACCTTTGATACATCAACTATTCCTTGTCTCGTTCTAATTCGTGCTTTTATTATTTAGATATCTAAAATTTGTTATTTCTCTTATAGGACAATGAAGGTCAAACAGCTCTGCATTATGGTAAGTTGTTTCCAAATGATCGATAATGATAGCTAAAACTTTTTTGTTTGTTTATTCCTGCCTTATCTGTCCCACGTTATATCCATGTGCTTATAAAAGTGTCTGGCAATTAACAGAAAAACCGTAATTTTTTTGTTTTTTTAAAAAATGATACTGGGGACTGAGCCCCGGTGGCATAGTGGTTGTGTGCGGGACTGTGGTCCACTGGGTTGGTGGTTCAAGTCCAGCAGCAGCTCTCCAGGAGCAAGGCTGGGCCTCCCACCAGAGGGCAGTGATGCCCCCCCACCCGAAAAATGATACTAATAGACTGTAAAGTTAGAGATACTTTTTTCTGCCAAGATCCATTTTGATATGTATAACATTTGTGGGCCACACTGATAAAATTTAATTAACTCACCTCTCATGGAATGTCTGGAACTGCTTCTCTTCAGAGAGGCATGTGATGTTAGTTGGTATTGATGATTTTGCAGGCCTTATATGGCCAAGGAGCCAGGCATCCCCCACCCTACTCTGAAATTAGAAACTAGACTACCTTTAGCTAGGTCAGTCAGTCAAATGAGAGAGACTCATTCAGACTGTAAAGAAGGAAAGCTACCTCTATTAACAGACATATTCAGGGAAGTGGGTGAAGGGAGACTTTGGACAGTGTAAGATATGACAAAATAATAATAATTTGTAAATTATCAAGGGTTCACAGAGGAAACGGGGAGGGAGAGGGAAAACGAGCTGATACCAAGGGCTTAAATATTTTGAGAATAATGAGGGCAACAAATGTACAAATGTGCTTGACATACAATGGATGAATGTATGGATTGTGATAAGAGTTGTATGAGCTCCCCAATAAAATGATTTAAAAATAAATAAACAACAGACATAGTCTTCTAAATATAAAATTCCAAGGGCCTGCTTAAAAACTGTTAGAACTGGGCTGAGCCCCGGTGGCGTAGTGGTTGTGCGCGGGACTGCGGCCCACTGGGATGGAGGTTCAATTCCGGCTCCCAGGAGCAAAAGGCTGGGCCTCCTCCTCCCACCACCTGAGGGCAGTGATGCCTAAAAAAGTGAAAAAAAAACTGTTAGAACTAATAAATATGTTTAGCAAAGTATCAGGATACAAGGTCAGTATACAAGGTACAGTTGTATTTTTATACAGTTGCAATCAATAACCTAAAAATGAAATTAAGAAAATAAACCCTTTCCAATAGCAACAAAAGAATAAATATTTAGGAAGAGATTTGATAAAAGAAGTATAAAACATATTCTTCAAACTGCAAACATTGCTTAAGCAAACAAAATGTTTTTTGATGGTTTTTGTTTTGTTTTGTGTGTGTATGTGGCATCACTGCCCTAGAAAATGTTTTAAATAAATGGAAAAGTGCCCAAAATTCATGGATTAGATCAGGGTTGAGATGGCAATACTTCCCAAATTGCTGTATAGGTTTAGTAAATTCACTGATAGAATCCCACCTACCTGGCTTATTTGTAGATTGGCAGCAAGTTGATCATAAAACTTACATAGAATTACAAACCAAACCCAGCCCACCGTTAGCCATCCTCAAGGAGAGTAGTGTAACTCCTGTAGGTTTCCAAGACTGTAAATTATTGTGGAAGCACAGAGCCCCTTTTTTCCACAAAGCAACTAGGAGGTTTGAACCACCAAACTTGCATCTCCCAATGTAAAACTTACTACAAATTCGCAGTAACCAGGACAGTGTGGTCCTGGATCTTTCCCTCAGACAATATATCAAAATGGCTAGAAGGAAATGTAAGGTCATGGCTTCTTGATCTTATATATGGTGCCAAAAAATGAGTAACATAAGAAAAATTAGATAAATTATCAAAATTTAAAACTTCTGTACTTCAAAGAATACCCTCTGGAAAGACGGCTCAGAGGCAGGGATAAAATATTTGCAGTATTTCTTAAAACCGACTTGTAACTAGAACTTGCAAATGTATTTGGCCTACCACTCCCTTCTCAGAAAATAAGATTACTCAGCATCCCTCTGACAAAAATGCTTGTACTGTAGCCCCTAGTCCAGGATAAAGTGTATCTGCTTTTGCAGCCCCCTAGGTCATTACACAACACCCACCAGGGGGCGTATTCTCCACTTTGGGAAACACCAGTCTAGACTATATAAAGAACATTTTACAACTTGATAGTAAAATAGCTCAATTTTTTTAATGGCCAAAAGATTTGTATAAACACTTGTTCAAGAAAGACCTACAAATGGCCACTAAGGACACGGAAAGATGTTCAGCATCATTAGTGATCAGCAGAATGCAAATAAAAGCAACAGTGAAATACTGCTTCGTACTCAAGAGTGTGACGAGAAGGGAAAGGTTCAATAAATGCAGGCTAAAAAAATAAATAAATAAATGCAGGCTATAATAGAATGTGGAAGAATCAAAACTTTCATAAATTGCTCATGCACTTTTAAAAATATATCGGAACAAATTGGCAGCATCCACTCAAAAGATGAGGGAACCCTTGTAGAGGGCAGCAGGTTTAGGTGAATGGAGGGAGGACAGTCAGAAAAGGCAGGTGAGAGTGGCTGGACCACTTGGAGAAGGTAAGTGCTATCCCTGCAGTATGCATGGGGAATTGTTGAATTCTCTGTATAAGCTCAACCAAATAATAAAACAGATTATATCTTAAACTAAAAGTCTGAAAAATTCAGCAACAGTAAGTAAAATGTTTATTTAAAATTAATGTGTGTATAAATATAAATATGTATTTAGCTTTGGAAGGAAACAAACAGCATGGTTTGAGGGACTAGAAAATTGATAGAAGAAACTTGTTCCTATAAACCCTCCCAAAAAGGAAAATGTTTATGGGAAAATAATTTGCATATTTAGAACCATATTACATGTATTTCTTTGGGGGGGGGAGGGGCATCACTGCCCTGGTGGGAGTAGGAAGCCCAGCCTTGCTCCTGCGGAGCTGCTGCTGGATTTGAACCGCCAACCCTGTGGGCCGCAGTCCCACACACAACCACTACGCCACCGGGGCTCAGCCCCCAAATTATATAAATTTCTTGTTCAAAAATTAAATTGAAAATTTAAGGCTCTATTAGTACTATGAATATTAACTATCTCCTTAATCATATTTTGTTTACTATTTATTAGTGTGTCAGCCAGGGTTCTCTTAGAGAAATAAAAATCAGGACACTAGTAATTCTTTTTATATATTTATATATAGAGAAAGGTATATAAGATAAGAAAGAAATAGTTAACTATAAAGCAGTACAGATTGCTCGGTGCATCTTACTTGCGTGAGGCAACTAGAAGACTGGCAGTCCTTCAAATCTTGAGGGCCGCTGAGTAGTCCTCTGTAGAGCAATCCAGGCTATCTGGTCATAGGCAGCAAACAGCAGAGCAGGTCTCCAACAGTCAGCCAGATGACAGAGTCCAACAGTCCCCAGCTCAAGAGATGTCTATCCCAGGAGCGTGGCGAAGTAGGGCTTGAAAGATCCTCAATTCACAGCAACACAGTCCATGATTAGGTGTCCCACGGGTAGTGTTGCTTGGAGGTCGAGGCACAGGACGAACAAGGCAGCTCTCTGGTCCGAAGATCCAGAAGCAAGAGAGTGGGTGGGACTTGCTGAGCCCTTCCTCTATCTGCCCTTCAATTCATCCCGCGTGTTCATTGGCCGTGCCGTCACAACAGACCCACCAATCTTCTGTGGCCATGTTGGCATAACAAACCTACCCATCACAATTAGCATCTACTGGACTGTGCCAGGAGCCCTGGAGGCATACTGGGTTACACTCACAGGTCTGCTAGCTTCTAGGGCAGCAAGGGCTGCTAACCATATGGTCTGTCGTTCAAACCCACTCCATGAGAGAAAGCCAAGGCTGTCTGTTCCTGTAAAGATCAGCACTTTCAAAACTCTAGGGAGGAATTCTACCCTGTCTGATACAGGGTTGCTGTAAATGAGAATTGCCGCAGGGCAGCAGGTTACAGGACTGGACACACTCACTATGAATAAGAACTGATTCGATGGCACTTAACAACGGTAGCTGGATAACATTTACTGAATATCCTTTTTTTTTCTTTTTTTTTTGGGGGGGGGGGGGGGGGAGAGGATCACTGCTTTCCGGCGGTGGGAGTGGGAGGCCCAGCCCCACTGCTGGAATTGAACCTCCGTCCCAGTGGGCCACAGTCCCGCGCACAACCACTACGCCACCGGGGCTCAGCCCTGAATATCCTCTTTTGGTTAGAGAAATCCCCAGACTTCTTCCTCTCCCCATAACCACAATAAAAACGGACTTAATAACCACAGTGTAAAGTGCATGAGCTAATGCTATAATGTTAAGAAACTGTGAGTTCGGGTTTCCTTGCCAACTCAATCTGGAAATGAAACTAGTTGAAGAAGTCGTGGAAAGTTGGGGATATAAGGCCCTATATAAGCTACTCCCAAAAAGAAACCATCTCAGTTAAGATTCGTTTGCAAAGGGTGGGCTGCCAGTATAGTGAAGACAGACAGAGATGCTGATCGACCTTTCACCAGAACCTGGATGATAGCATCCTACCTCATTCATACAAGTTTGGGGCTCAAACACATAGTCTGTTTCTTTTCAAGAAACCTCCTTTTCAAGTCAATAAATTAACAGTACCCTACCTGCGCTGCCATAACATTTGACAGAAAGAAATGCTAAATTTCTCTTAAGAAATACATTCTCAACCCAAACAGCACAAAATTCCTATAGAATTAAGCCCTGCTGAAGATGAATTCACAATTCAAAATGTCAAAATAGCCCTTAAGTGACTGTCATCAGGCATAGTAAACCTCAGGATTAGAATTCAAATAACTTTAGAGAGTGAAATTGTTAGCTAGAAATGCTCAGAATAATGTGTGTATCAGGCTGAACCCCGGTGGCGTAGTGGTTGTGCGCGGGACTGCGGCCCACTGGGATGGAGGTTCAATTCCCGCTCACAGAAGCAAAGGCTGGGCCTCCTCCTCCCACCACCAGGGCAGTGATGCCAAAAAGAAAAATAAAAAAATAAAATAATGTGTGTATGTAAAGTAATCAAAAACTCAAGAACAAGACTCTCCAAACAAAGAACAGATTCAACTGGATGACATAAAGTATAGAATTGCCACAATGGGGAAAAGGGGGGGCGGGGTGCTGGTGTGTGTTCCTTGTTTTGGAGTGTTCATTCAGTGGAACACTGTACAACAGTGAGAATGAGCTACACTATATGTAGCAATTTGAATGACGCACGAACACACGTTTGAAGTTAAGGGGGCAAACACAGAAGGATATATCCTGTATGCGCTTTTCTAGAAAGGTCAAAGTTCATGTTCAGCATTAGTAAACAGATTATTAGTCAGCTATGAGGCATGTGTATAGTAGCCACCTAAAAAGGGACATGATTTTTTCTGAAAGTCGTGTAATGATCTCCTTATCTATGTGCTAGTGACAAACAGGTGCCCTAGCAGTGTAGTGGTTGACACATTGGCTGCTAGCCCCCCGGTCAGTAGTTTGACTGCCAGCCGCTCCGTGGGAGAAAGTGAGCCTCTCTGGGATCGCTCTGCATTGGACTAGACTTAATGGCACTGGGTTTGGTTTGATAGAATCACATACAGGGTTCATCGGATGAACATTCTTTGAGCTGTATGACTAGAGAGCTAGATAAGAAGCAGGGAGATGGAGAGGTAGATAAAAAGTCACTTGTCCTTGAGTTGATTCCTACTCATGGCGACCCCATGAATTTTGTGTGCACCAGATTGTCACAGGCTGTTTTTCAGATCTTTATCGTCAGATACACCTTCTTCCAAGGTTAGCAACTGAGCCTGTCATCACTGTACCACCAGGATAAACTCACATGTCATGATTTGGGTACCCTTCTGTATGTGTCTTCCGATTTAGTTTAAAGTTTACCCACACTCACACATACAAGTAAGTACCAACCCAGGCAAATCTACCAATATACAAATCTATTATTTGTATAACTGTATTTGAAGCCCCTTTGCCATCTCTCTTAATCTTTCCAACAAATGTTTTGAACCAGGTATACTTTTCCCTCATTTGCAAATGAAAACCCCCAAGTCCGGGGAGGTGCCAGGACCTTGTCAGACAAGTGCAGGTTGCAGATGGCAAAGCCAGGGCACTTGTGCAGGTCTTCTGATGCCACATCCAGGCCGCTTCATAATTTTGTCAGTAATTTACAGTCCTGGTATCCTTTTTAAAGCAGACATCAATTTGTGGAAGATCATATTTTCCAGAAGCAAAATAAATGAAAATCCTTTATCATTGCAACCTACAGTCAACGAACAAAGCTTATTTTTAAAGATATTACTTGTGCGTAAATATATACATCAACAATATTCATGCCCATCTATGTGCTTTCTTGTTCATATTTCTGTTCAGTGGGAATTTAGACATTAATAAAAATTATTGCTGGTTCAGAAATCTTGCCCAAATTCATCTAGTAAAACAGCCTCTATTTCTACCTCTCAGATTGTATTAATCATTGTAGGTAGAAGAAACAAAATAATGTATATGTTATACTCAAGATAATTAAACACTAAAATAATGCCATTTTTCAGAGATTTTGTCATCAAAATATATAAAACTAAAATATTCTGACAATTCAGGAATTTCTATTAAATGGTTCAGCTTCATTAATAATCACTTATTGGAGTGTCTCACTTCTAATTTAATTTTTTTAAACTATACCACTAGACTTTTTCAGTTTTTAAGGTAGTCAAAATGAGAGTTTTGTATGTGATAATAGCTGCTATTATTATTTTCATTTGTCAAGTACCTACTATATGCCAGGTAATCTGCTGAGCCTATCCTACCCTTTTTGGCAATTAATTTTAGCTTTTTTTTATTTAGTAGACATTCAGTAGTTATTTATTTGTTGATTTTAGGACCCTTGGCCTATTCTTGGAACTTTCATAAAACTATAAGTATGGCTAAATCCAATGAGTGCAGACAGTGCTGGGGGTGTCTTTGGGGGTTTAGCTATTATTTTTTATGAATTACGTTTTGGCTTGACAGCTGTCCTTGTGTTGACAGCTCTTCTGATTAGAGCAGTTGTCAAACTCCATCCTTAAGCAGGTTGTAAATCCTGGCTTCTTCCGATTAAAACTGGGTCAGAGCCAATTGCAGGTTAACCAGAGGCCAGTATTCTACTATTTTGTGCCCTTACCAAGGCAGTATGCAAAAGCCCGCATTTGCCTATATATGTATGTGTGTATGTATGTATACATATGCATTTATTTATCTTGGTGTTTTTGAATCTCTAGCTATTGGTCCTCCTTTTATGTTGTAATTAAATATGGTTCTTGCTGAGTATATTGGTATTAGTGTGGTCTTCCTTGTAAATGGCCTGTTAGCCTTCATCCCCTCCTCTCCCTCCACTGGGAATACTAGCATCATTTCATCTGGCTCTCCCAAGGGAAATCAAGGCTTTTCCTTGCACGTGCAGTCATGTGATTTCAGAGTGGGCAGGCTTTGTATCCTCATGAGCCCTCTGTCTTCCACGTAAAGCGCCATCTGTTCTCTTCCCTTCCATGCTGCTGTCGGGCAGTGGGAGGGGGCATTAGAGTGAAAATAAATAAAATAAAAAAAAGAGAGAAAATTCATCATCAAAACCCTGAGGATTAATGGAGTCAGAAGGCTCACTGCTCTGAATGAAAATTCATCTTCACCTGTGCCAATGTCAGGGCTGCCTCCTTGGCACTTGACAAATAGAGGTTCCCAGGGTACCATAAATCCAACAACTGTTCTAGTCCCTGCAGATTTTCTCAAGCTTTTCCAAGATGGGCGTATGACTACTCTTGTATTTCCCAGCACACTGTGGGCACCCGTAGGTCCCCTCCTAAATTTGGTGAGAGGTTAGCACCCTTTTCTTCCTGCCTAACCCAATCTTCATTGCCTTTGTTCTGAAAGGATGAGCAGCTCACACAATCCTGAAAGAATTCTTTCTACCTTGTGAATTGTGCTTCACCAAAGATGCCAAAGGTAGAGAAAAAAGTTAACTAATAAATTTTAAGCAAACACTAAGTTCTCAGCACCATGCTAGATGGAGAAGAGAATATAAAAAAGATTGCTTAAATAGCTCACCATCTAATTGGAAGCACAAAGGGTATTTTTTTCAACAACTATTTGTTGGACATTTATTGGTGCTAGTAGGTTCTATGGTCAACATAACATGATGGAGGCCTAGCAACTGTGCATCTTCCAGAAACGCTGCAAGGTCCACCTCACTCTGTGTGCTTCTCCCTTGTGCTCTAAGTCAGTCTTCCATTTTCCCCACTATACTCCAGTGTCCTGATTTTTATGCCTTTATACCAGTTCTGCTTCTGTTTTTCACTAAAATACCATTCCTTAAGAATACCCTAGCTCTGGAGCACTGCTGTTTTACAACCCTTAAATTTCTAATATAAATCTTATTTTGTTACTTACACCTGAGACAGAATTTCATTCTCATCTCTTAGGGTAGGGGATTATTATACAGCCCTTTTCTTCTTTAATTGATTGTCGTCCGCTAGATGTGAGATTTCAGATTTTAAGTTTGCATCATGTTATCTAGAAAGTCTTCATGTTTGTTAAAGTAGAGGGGCAGGAAAAAGAAATAGAGAGAGAGAGAGAGAGAAAAAAAACCTTCAACAAGATGGCTTGACACCTAGAGTTAGGGTTAAAAAGAAAATAATGGATTCACACCACGGCTGCAACAACGGACCCAGCCATGACACTGGTTGTGAGGATGGTTGTGTTGTCTAGCAGGTCACTACATCCCAGCTCAACCACCGAGCAGCACCATGTGGCAGGTGGGGAAATGACACTCCTTCCTCTGAGAGGGCCAGCTTCAGTGTCTTTAGCTGTAGCACAGCATCCTTCCACTCCGCCTGAGTCTCTGTCTTTCTTAGATTAGCTTAGATGTGAGCTCAGTGTTATCTGACAAAGCATGGCACTAATTAAAGGTATTACACACCTTTAAGCTGGGAAGTTTATTCTGATGCTTCCAGCAGATCGCATTTGGGGGGGGGGGGACATCACTGCTCTCCGGTGGTGGGAGTAGGAGGCCCAGCCCCACCGCTGGAACCGAACCTCCGTCCCAGTGGGCCGCAGTCCCACGCACAACCACTACGCCACCGGGGCTCAGCCCCAGAAGATCGCATTTTAAAACTCATTTTAAAAATCCAAATATTTTCTCTCATTAAGTTGAAACTGCTAGCTGTAGCAAACAGGTTAGGTGAATCTTGCTCAAAATATAAATGTCATATAGCTAGTTCTACACAGGGTAAATGCCCTCTCTGATACTAGGCAGTGTGCCTTTAATTTCAATCATGTTTCACAAGAAACTCTTCCATTTAAATCTCATTGGATGTACAGCTATTCATAGTAAAACCCCTACCTTCAGAATGGCTTTAGTGTTCATTATTTGGGAAAAATTTTAATTCCCCTAAGAGATTTAAAAAGAGTCCTGGTGGTATAGTCATTAGACATTGGGTTTCAATGTGTAGGGTCAGCTATTCGAAACCAGCAGCCACTGTCTAGGGAAAGTATGGGACTTTCTACTCCCATAACCAGGCTCAGAAACCCTTAGGGGGTTTGTTAGGAGTCGGCATGGGCTCCAAGGCAGTGAGTTTGGTTTTGGTTTGGAAAACATTTGAAGTTGAAGCACTTTCTGTTGAATCTTGGCAGAGGATAGCCTGCCCTCTTCCTTCCTTCACTGTGACATTTATTAAGCTACAGAGCAGCTCTTGAGTTCAGGAGCTGCCTCCAAATCCAAGACTAGAAGAGGCAGTCTTGCCTCTCTCTGCCTTTGTCCCCTCTCTATTTAGTCACTCCGTACACATTTAACTTAGCATTTATAATCTTGGCTGCACTCTAAGAAAACCCATAACCCCTCACAGCAAGAGTCAGGTATACCCAGAGAGTACAACTGTCAGAAAAAAATTCCACCCTGCACTGTGAAGGACTTAGAACAGCCTCTGAGCCAAACCCATCCCAAGTATATAGCACACTAAGCTTGCTGCTAAACAGCTGGTAACCTGTGAGCTGTGAGCAGGAAACAGCCACCAGGTGGGTAACGACTATCACGGGAACCAGAGAAACTATGAACGTGACACCTTTCACTCGAATACCAAAGATGAGCAAGCAAATGCACGACGACTAAAACACTTTAAGACCAAATTCCTCGAGATAGAAAACTGTGAGAACTTTGCTTTCACCTGAACAAGGAGGAAGAACTGGATGATTCACAAAACTCTAACTTTTTTTCAAATCCCTCAGAACAAGGGTCACTTAGCTCTCGGTGAAATAAGCCCAGAGAATGACAAGCCCTCCAAGATATGCAAACTGTTTCAACGCTAAAGTGAACATAGTCTTAAAGTGGGCCAGCATGAAATGCTTCCATTTCTCTGGACCTGAATGTATAACTCTTAAGCAACTGAGGGAAAGACAAAAATTCCTTTTGTCTCTCTCTCCTCCTCCCACCACCCGTCCACCCCGGGGCCCACAGCTCTGCAAGGAAGAATGAAAATAAAACTGTCACCTGGAGGAAGAAGTAACCTCTGGACCCAGTACCCTTTACTGATAACAGAAAGTTCCTCTCATTAGGGCCAAGGCCAGTACATAGGGCCTTCCTAACTCTGAGACCATACCAAAAGGGCAAAGAACTTCATCCTCCCACATGATGAACCTGGCCTTGGTTAGCAGCCGAGTGCTTTCACCACTGGATGTAAAAACCCCACTGCCATCAAGTTATCCCCCAGTCATAGCGACCCTGTAAGACAGGAGAACTACTCCATCGGGTTCCTGAGACTGAATATTTAGAGGCAAGCCAGCCTCATCGTTCATCCATAGAGCATGGTGGGTTTGCACGGCTGACCATGCAATTAGCTAAGGATCAGGTATGTAGATTACACCAGATATTTGACCAGAAACCCTGAATGCCAAAATCTATGAAGTAACATCTTTATAAAGTTCTGAGAAAATTCTATACCCAGCAAAAATACTTTTCAGTATTGAAGGAAAAATAGACTTTTTCAGACAAACAAAATCCGATTAGATTTATTGGAGCAGACCTTCACTACAAGGAAGTTTCATAGACAAGGAGTATAAAACCAGATTCAGGGGCTGAGCCCTGGTGGTGTAAGTGGTTGAGTGCAGGACTGCAGCCTGCAGACTTGGCGGTTCAAATCCAGCGGTGGCTCTCAGGAGCGGCACTGGGTAGCGCTCACAACCACCAGAGGGCAGTGATGCCCACTCCCCTCCCCCCAAAAATAAAAGCAGATTCAATATAACAACAACACAAAAGATGGGGGAAGAAAGATAATTATGTATGATTTTACAAGTTTGTTGTATTATCTGTAAGATGATGTTATATTTATTGAAGATTGACACAGATGAGGTATATCTTAGAACAAATACTTAAAAAAAATTTTTTTTGGTTTTTTTGGGCATCACTGCCCTCTGGTGGTGGGAGTAGTAGGCCCAGCCTTTGCTCCTGTGCAGCTGGAATTGAACCTCCATCCCAGTGGGCCGCAGTCCCGCGTACAACCACTATGTCACCAGGGCTCAGCCTAAAAAAATTTTTAAGTATGACCAAAAGACCAATGAAAGAAATAAAAATGAATCATAGGAAAATACTCAGTCTAAAAGAAACCAGGAAGTAATTAATGAGATGAGAATTTTAAATCTAACCATAGCAGTAGTTACCTTTAATATAAATTATCTGATCATCCCAATTTAAATATAAAGACAAGTTAAAATTTTTGTTTTGTTTAAGGAGAGGGAGATATATTATTCAAGTAATCAAAATAACAGATAAAGTTGACCTCAGAACCAGGAATATTATAAGAGTCATCATATCATATACTATAATCCAGTTTAAACCTAATTGAAATCTATAGATTATTTGACCTCATCAACAGAACACACATTAAAAAAAAAAGAACAGAATACACATTGTTTTCAGATACATATACAACATTCACCAAAATAAGCCATATTCGGAGACAAATATAATGAATGGCCTACAAGTTACATGAAGTTTGTTCTCTG
>PVJH01039697.1:0-16232 GCA_004026705.1 Nesogale talazaci | reverse complement strand
TATGAGTCCCCAATAAAATGAATTTAAAAAAAAAAGGGCCAGATAACTCTGAAATATCTTGTTTGTTTCACTGTTAGTGACCAAAAGGCTAATTCCTGCTATCTGATTAGTCAACAGAGACAACCCGGAGGCTAGACATAAAAGAACCTTGTTGTTTATCTGCTTATCCATGGTTAACATTTTTTCCCTCTGATTAGCTTGAAACCTAAGTTAATGTAAAACATCTATAAGTGGAATTTGAACTTGCCCCAGAGTATGAATTCCAAGGTAAAATGAATATAACCTCTTTATGTATTCTGATTTCAAAGTAGATTTCCTTAGGACAGCCTGAAGGCCCTCATGGGTGCCATCTTCTAATAAAACTTCTCTCTTTTGCTCTAACTTGCAGTGAGTTAATTGACTTTACTGCTCCAGGGCAGGAACCCTTATTAGAGGTAAGAGTGTCCTTCAATGAACTTATCCCTCTTTCTCTTCCTGCCTTTCTAAATTTATCAGGGAGATGATCATAACCTCTGTCTCTCGCTACTCCCTGGAATTGGCCTTCACCTGAGGATTCTGGGAACTCTTATTTTTCTCCCTGGAGGTGGGGACACACACTCTCTTTCCTAGACATTTCTGTTGATAAGTCACAGGAGCCATGCTTATGGCAGCCAGAGCCCTAGAACTGAAGGACTCATAGAGACCTGTACCAGGGCAGAGATGCTTCCACCACTACTGGATCCATCACTGGTCTGTGATCTTCCTGCATTTGGCATCATTGTATGTGCTGCATGAGTCTAAAGATGATTTTATGGACTAGTATAAGATATATGGGCTAATATTAGACTTATGAACATTACAATTCATAGTAGTAGCAAAATTACAGTTAGGAAGTAGCAACAAAAATAATTTTATGGCTGGGGCTCACCACAACATGAGGACCTGTATTAAAGGGTTGTGTCCTTAGGAAGTTTGAGTACCACTGGAATAAAGCCTTTGATACCATCCTTTGCACAACTCAAAATGAGAAGAAATAGCAGCAAATGTCTATTAATTGGAATTTGGAAGCTATAGAGACAATGTTTCTCTGTCTTATAGGGTTGTTGTGAGCTGGAATAGAACCTTTGGCAGTAAGTTTGGGAGTTTTTGGAGAGATCTCAGAAATAGAGATGGGTGGACAGTCAGATCTTCTAGGATGTTACTTTTTTTAAAAAAAATCATTTTATTGGGGGCTCATACAACTCATCACAATCCATCCATCCTTCCATTATGTGTCAAGCACTTTAGTACATGTGTTGCCATCATCACTTCTGAAAACATTTGCTTTCTACTTAAGCCCTTGGCAGTAGCTCCTCATTTTCTCCCTTCTCCCCGCTCCCCGTGGATGGTACTTTTTTTATGGTGACTCGGTACTCATTGGGTACTCATCTCTATGGAAACCTGTACTATTTAAGCAAAAGCTATTTAAGTCTTTGTGAATTTTCCATCCTCTTGCACAAGGTAATGTTGCCCCAAATTGGGGGTGGGGGGGGGGAAAGATTAAATGGCGATCAAATATTGTACTCTTTTGAATTAGTGTGTGATTGTATTTTCAATAGTATATTTCACACATTGTTAGTTACTTGCCTTCTGTACTAGAGGTTAAAATCTGAGCACCTTGATTTGCAAAAGCTTATGGAAGGCAGTGACAGCCCCAAATCCTTTTGCAGAGTAATGACATAGATTAAGCCTTCATGAATTATTTCTGATTATTGACCAAGGATGTGGATGTGGATTATGTTGCCCTCAGCAGAGTGTCTTGAAAAGTAGACTAGCTCCACCCCTCTTCATTCAGTCCAAGGGAGAGGCAGTCTCTTAGGGTTGGCCTGGACGTGTCCTTAACGGGAGATCATCCTACTGGGGACAGTGCAGGGGGTCCCCTACTCACGTCCTATCTGCCTCACCCTGATTGCTGTGGTCAGAAGGTCCTGTACCCATCTTGCCAGCCCTGTGATTTAACATGATCTATGTATCCCAGTCATGGTCCAGTTCCTGCTTCTGTAGCCCTCACTGTAAGCTGTGCTGTATTTATCTGCCACCAATCATGAATCTGTGACAGTTGGGTTCTGAACCACAGGGTCAACAATTCAAAATGACTAGCAACTCTGCAGGAGAAAGAGGAAGCATGTTATTTGCTTGGAGAGTTAGTCTCAGAAATCCACAGGGCCACTTCTGCCGTCTTTTATGGTTTCTATGAGTCTGAATCGACTTGGCAGGGAGTGTGGTGTTTGCTTTTGATGCCTGTTTTTCCCATGCCTGCTTAACTGCCATCCTTAATGTGAATCCCTGGACATTATTTTGACCTCTTTGCTAAAGACACTGCCCATCAGAAGATGTGTCTCTGTCCCTCTTAAGACTTAATCAATTATATTTGAGATTGGGGTCTCTTTTGTACCCTAAAACACTTCTCATGTAACCTCATTTCACACTAACAAGGTTAAAATGAACATTGCTGTGGACTGAATTATAGTCTCCACCCCAATACTAGTAGGATTCAAAATGTTCATGGAAATGTTCTATTGTAATTTAGTTCCATGTTCCCATGAACTTTTGGAAGCACCCTCTCCTCCTTTGTGCTGTAAATCCTAACCCCTATACTTGTGGTATAATCTCATTTTCAAGGGCTTTTCTTTGTTATGTTACCAGAAGGGTCAGTGTCGGTTATAGAGTTACTCTAATGTCCTCTTTCTGGGGGCTTGAAAAACAGACCAAAAACACAAATGCATTGCCATCGAGTCGATGTCTACTCCTTGCGACCCTTATGCGGCGCGGTGAGCTGCCCCTGAGTTTGAGACTGTCACTCTCTGGGAGTGGGAAGTGCTGGCGGTTTCAAGCTTTGAACTTTGCGGATCGCAGCCCAACTCGTAACCCTGACGCCCCCAGGGCTCCTAATGAAGAAGTAGAAGGACACGGAAAACGACCCTTGATCGGTGGACTGACGCCCACGGTGGCCGCCACAACGGGCTCAAACATAGGCAGGATTGTGCGGACTGACGGCGCAGACCCTGGAGCGTTTGGTGGTGCCGTCTGCGGGGGCACGGGGACACCGGGTCAGGAGCAACTTGAGGACACCTGACAACAGGACACTTTCGGCTTCCTGAGTCAGGACGCACTCAGCGGAAGTGAGTGTGCTTTGGTCTTACATGGAGTCTTGCATTAGAGTCTAAGTTCTGAAACATTTGGTTTGTGGAAGGCGGTAGCCTACAGTGGGAGCTCGAACGCTGTTTTAAATCGTGTCTGACCATGAACTCAAAACATCCCAAACCACACCCACTGCCGTGTAATGATTCCAACTCCGGCAACCCACAGAGCGGGTAGTTTCTGAGACTGGGATTCTTTACTTTTTAATTTTGGGGGGATGGGGTGGGGGGCATCACTGCTCTCCGGTGGTGGGAGTAGGAGGCCCAGCCCCACTGCTGGAATTGAACCTCCGTCCCAGTGGGCCGCAGTCCCGCGCACAACCACTACCCTACCGGGGCTCAGCCCTACTTTTTAATTTTTTAAACATTTTATTGAAGGCTCTCACAACTCTTGTAACAATACATACGCCAACTGTATGGAGCACATTCGTACATATGTTGCCATCCTTGTTTTCTAGACATTTATTTTCTATAGAGCCCTTGGGGTCCGCTCCTCTTCCTCCATCCCCCTGCCCTCCTGGTATCCATGCTCCCATTCCAGCTCCTGGGTTCCCCGTATAGTGAGCTCTTCTATCTCATCTGGACCTGTGCACATGCTCCAGGCTACCCTGCAGTGCCAGGCAGGACTAGGCTCATGACAGTGGAGGGCGAGGAAGCCTCAAAGAACCAGAGGACTTTTGTGCATTTCATCCATGCTTTACTGCACCCTGATTGAATCATCCCTTCTCTGTGACCCCTCTGTGAGTGGATGTCCCATTGTCTGCAGATAGACTTTGAGTCTATGTTCCGACTCCCCTCGTTCTCAACAATATGGGTTTTGTGTGTGTGTGTGTGTGTGTGTGTGTGTGTGTGTGTGTCTTCTGATGCCTGTTACCCGGTCCTGTCAACAGGCTGGTGTCTATGGTCACACAGGCAGGTGTGCATCTTTCGTGTGGGGTTGTTGCTTCTCTACTAGATAACCCCTTGTTTAGCTTTAAGCCTTTAAGACCCCCAGATGCTACACCTTTTGATAGCCAGTCACCATCTGCTTTCTTGACTACATTTGCTTGTGCATCCATTTTGTCTTCAGTGATTGTGCTGGGAGGATAAGCATCACAGAATACCAGGTTGTTAGAACAAAGTATTCTTGGAGCAACAGCAATCTAGCTGAGAGCAATCTACAAGAGACGGAAGTAGGCCAAACGTCATGTTGGGGCAGGAGTAAGGTGAAGGGAAACTGAGGAATAATATAGGAAGCAAAGATAATGTGTACATATGATAATACACGATTCATAAAAATAGAGATATTGGTCAAATACTTATATTAATATGGCAATTCACTGAGGTTATGGATAGACTGTGACTATTTGAAGGAATGGAAAACCTGGTCTTTCACCTGGAATGCAAATAAATCTGCCCTAGGCAGAGGGATTTGAAGGGAGATTGCAATCTCCCTCACTAGCCCTGGAAATGCAGCCTTGCCCGCAGGGGCCATGCCTGTGTACAACCGTGTGTGTGTGTGTGTGTGTGTGTGTGTGGCCTTAAAGCAAGATCCATGGGGATAGAGTGGACTATGTTAACTGCAAAGTCGGTAATTCAACCCATCATGCATTCATTCCCCCCTGGGGAGAAAGATAAGGCTGTATGCTCTCATAAAAATTGATAACCCGCAGGGGCAGTTCCACGGTCTGCTAGAATCAACTCAATGGCAGTGAGTTCAGCTTCTTTGGTTGGCCCTTTAAGTAAGTGAGACAGTTCATTGCGCATGCTCAGAGGTTAGAGCTTCCAGCCAGGAAGGGGTGGTACACCCAGGTGGGTGTTATACCAGGATTGGCCCATCTTGGCCTGATGAATTCAGTTCAACCACTGGCTTCAACCAGGATCGTTGACCACACCTCTCAGCAGAGCCTTGTGGGCTGTTTTCCAAGCTGCTCCTCAGAGGCAGAGGCTGTGCAGCGGTCTACTCTGGTTTTAGGACTACATGTGCTTGCTAGGGTGAAGTGCCCTGAGGGTGTCTGTGTAAAACTTGAAAGTTCTTCTAATCTTTATTTAAAAACCCACTTGAATCACAAACCAGGCTTCTGCGTGAATTATTTCTTGTGCAAAGCCAAGGATCGAGGTATTTCCACCCAAGAAAGCAGCATGTTACAGGACCCATTGTGCAAGCTTTTCTGAACTTCTATATGTATCTCAAACACGGGCCTTTCGCCACTTGTGCCATTCCTCTTGTGATTAACTGGTGTTGGGCCAATCATGCTTGTGTTACTAGTTCTTTGTTTTGAATTATTATAGATATATCGCCACAGAACCTTTGCACACCATACGGTCTCATGCTGATGGTCTCTCATCCTGATGATTAGTCTTTGTCTTGTCTTTCTCCTATTCGAGACCTAATAAAGGGTTCTCTATAAAATATGTCTGATTTGGCCTTGTTTTTTTCCAAAACAATCAACTGCAGCTCTTTGGATCTGTAACTGGGCAGATTCAGTAGGGAAGTCCTGAAGCAGACATGGCTGACAAGAGATACCAGGCCACATGAAGGTTACTAAGAATCCGAAAGTGAGGAGAAACACAGGTCTATCCCCAGAAGGTGGGGGGCGGGGAGGGGAGGTGGTGGTGAGGAAGAGGAGCTGACACCAAGGGTTCAATAGAAAATAAAAACTTCCTAGAGCAAGAACCCTGGATTCAGACTTCTAACCTGCTAAACTGTAAGGAAATACATTTCTGTTCATTAAAATCACCCACGTGTGGTGTTTCTATATAGTAGTGCCAGATGACTGAAATAAATGTTAAAATTTTGGAAGCAAAGCGAGATTACGTTTTGGGTTTTATTTTTGGAAAGCTTTAAGCATTTTCTTGTCACGCCACTGTGACACCGAATGTTTTTCCACCAGCGAGTACTGGTTGGATTCATTTCCCTCTTTCCAAGTAAAGCATCTACTTGGGTTGCTCTAGGGGAATATTTTATCTACTGCTCTCTGAGTCTATACATCACCACTTTACTTCCTAATTACACACTGCGCAATCCCCAGTGGTGGCATTTGTTCTTGGTACAACTGGCTTCAAATGAAATTGCCCATCCTCAATATTGCTATTGACAGTCTAATGAGGAATTACAGAATTTTGGCTGTAGAGAACAATGCCTCATCCTGGAAACGGATTTGGGCTTTTATCGCACTCCCTTGGGGAACAGAGGCATAATGGATGAAAGGCAAGTTTGACTGCTTGCAAAAGCCAAATGGCACCTCAGACATTCGGCAGCAGCAGCAGGTGCCAGTTCTATTTTATTTATATCAAAGTTTATTACATTATCAGAGGAAACTGCACCAGATTTTACCCACCAACTGTACCTTCTCACTAGTCCTCTAGAGGAGGACAGTGTCAGGACCTGTTACTTCTCTCTCTCTCTCTCATCATTTTATTGGGGGCTCATACAACTCATCACAGTCCATACATCCATACATTGTCTCAAGCACATTTGTACATATGTTGCCATCATTGGTTTCAAAGCTTTTCTACTTGAGCCCTTGGTATCAGCTCCTCATTTTCCCCCTCCCTCTGCCTTCCTCCCTCATGAGCCCTTGATAATTTGCATATTATTCTTTTTTTCATGTCTTACACTGTCCAATGTATCCCCCCCCACACCCCCTCTTCTATTGTCCATCCCCCGGGGAGGAGGTTACAGATAGGTCATTGTGATCAGTTCCTCTTTTCTCCACACCTGAACCTTACCCTCCTGGTATGGCTACTTCAAATATTGGTCCTGAGGAGTTTGTCCCTGCTCAGTCTGACATTTTGGACTTGAGATCAGAATTGGAAGTTGTGTGTTGAGGATCCCAGATCTGCCCTTTATCTGTCCTATAGTCCCTGTGTTTCCAGCTTGTATCTGTACCCATGTATATGCTCTGGTCTAGCCAGATTTGTCTGGTAGAATTAGAGTCATGATAGTGGGGGAGAATCAGAGGAAAGCTATGTGTTTCATCGGCAGTACACTGCACCTTGACTGACTTATCTTATCCCCACAACCCTTGGGTAACGGAATGTCCAATTGCTTACAGATTGGCTTTGGGCCTCCATTCCTCATTTCCCATAATTGATTCATCGCCACCTCGTGTTCACACAGGCTGGTGTGCTTCTTCCATGTGGGCTTTGTTGTTTCTCAACTAGATGGCTGTTTGTTTACCTTCAAGCCTTTAAGACCCCAGACACTATATCTTTTGATAGCCCAGCATCATCAGCTTTCTTCTCTTGAAGACCATCTTACCACCATCCACCTATAGTTCAGGAGGCAGCTCCAGTCAAACCAGGGGAATTACTAGAGATTATTATATTGAGGGTACCAGTCACTTTAGATCACACAGAGAAATTACAAGTTTTAAAGAGAAAATGAAGAGACTTAGCATTGTATTTTTTTGTGTGTGTAGCATCACTGCTCTGGTGGGAATAAGAAGCATTGTATTTTACCAAAGAAAGGCAGAGATAGTTATTCCGAGTTTCTATAAGATTAAAAAAAAAATCAAATGTCCACTAGAATTTGGTCCTTAATTTGATACTTGTTCATTTGCTTATTGAATGTGAACTCACTGGGTCAGTCTGTGGGACTGAGAGCTGTGACTGTAATGCATGTCACCCCAGATCCCAGGGGTGTGCTGGAGGCTCATGTACTTTGCCTTCTTTTGTTTAAGATTCCCCACCGGGCCTCAGCTCTACATGGGGGCTCCATGTACTTGGCTCTCCTTTGTTTTAATCTTGTCATGCGGTTAGAGTTTAGGATAAACAGACCTTTGCTGCTTTCCTTTAAAAGTTAGATGTCAGCCCTCTTCCTTTTGAAGGAGGGGACTGGCGAAGCCTACCTGCAGAGCATGTGGAACAGCCCCTCCACGTAAAGAGGGCAAGCTGAGAAACAGAGATCTTGGCTCAAGACTGATGATGACACAACTGTTGGCTACAACAACAGGCTCAAACATAGCAAGGATGGTGAGACCAGTGCCTGACCAGCCATGTTCTGGCCCATTGTCCATTGGATTTCTATGAGTCAGAATGGCTTGAAGGACATCTGACAGCAACAGCAGAGGCAACTTAGAGGAGTGGCCTGGCCACCACTTTCCCTTTTCCCAGGGCCATACAGTGTGTTCTACTTTGCACCCACGAAGTCATCATGAGTCAGAAATGACAGGAAGACAACTGGCTTGAGTTTTGACTGGGGGGGTGATACGATCATATGCATCCTACAAAATATTCCTCTGGGCCATCCGAAAGATTAGATAACGAATTCAGGGAGCAGCGGGTTTGGACTAATGGGAGAGGAACAAGTTGGGGTGAGAGGATGCGACTGGCTGCCCAACTCAAAGAACATGATCAGTGCCCCCCAAATAACCCATGTAGAAATGGCTGAGTTGGTCTGTGGGCTGCTGTGGATAGTCCCCCAAATCCCAAATTCAAAAACCAAACTCGGTGCTCTGGAGTCAATTCCAGCTCATAGCAAGCAGATAGGACAGGCTAGACCTGCCCTGTGGATGTCTGAGACTGTCACTTGTCTTCCTCTCCTCCAGAGCTGGTGGTTTTAAACTACTGACCTGGCAGTTCACAGTTGTGTTAGTCCGGGTAGACTAGAGAAACAAATCCATGACCATGCATAGGGATATAAGGGAAAGGGTTATATACAAGAGGAATGGAACATTGAGAAAGCATCCCCACCCAGTCCAGTCCCGGGTTGTAAGTCTGATATTAGCCCATATGTCCCATACCAGTCTGTAAAATCTCCTTCCTACTCCTGAAGTACATGCCATGGCACCAGGACAGTGGATGCAGAGTCTTGTGGATCCAATGGCGGTAGAAACATCCTGGCACTGGCAGGGGTCTCCCCATGGCTCCTCCTTTTCAGGGCTCAGGGTCCATCAGCAGTATCCATTAGTGGTAGAAGCATCTCAGCACTGGTAGGAATCTTCCTGTGGCCTCCCAAGCATCTCAACACTGGCAGGAGTCTTCATGTGACTTCTGTGGCCTCAGAGGTTTGGTTCCATCAGGATAAGTCCATGTGGTGTCTCCTCCGGCTCCTCCAGTCTCCAGGATCTATCAGCATGCTGTCATCCCATCTTTTTAGTAGTTCATCTCCAAGGAACTGAGTTAAGTCTCTCTTTTCCAATTTGGGAAATACCTCGAGACTTCCCAGAATTCTCAAGAGAAAGCCATGCCCATACAGAGGCCTCATGGGCTATCTCCAGATTGACAGGCTAGACTCCACCCCGACACTCCAATCATGAAGTTGACATCAAGTACATGATCACCAAAGCAGTCCAACTTGTAACCATGACACCACTAGGGCTCACTATTCTCAACAATAGCAACAGGTCACTCATCCAGGAAGGATGAGGTTCTTTAAGAGGTTGTGGTAGTCACCTAATCTGGTGTCAATTTGAGGATTAAGTGTGTAGGGATGGTGTCTAGCCTGTCAATCTGGAGATAGCCAATGAAACCTCTGGGTGGGCATGAACTTCTGCTGAGAATTCTGGGAAATGTGGCAATTCCTTCTTGGAGGCAGAGACACTGTCTCTCTCTCAGCTCACTACCTTGGAGACTTGTCTACTGACAACACTCGCTGTTGAGAGACTCCACTGACAAGACTGGCTCCCTGCGAGACATCCCTGAGGAGAAGCCACATGGACCTACCCTGATGCAGCCAGAGACCTGGACCTAGAGAAGCCACGTGGAGACTCCTGCCAGCGCTGAGATGCCTACAACACCCCTGGATCCAAAGACTTACTACCCACTGGCTTGTGGTTGTCCTGCATTTGGCATCATTGCATGTGTCTTCATGAGTTTAAAGAGGACTTTGTAGATTGACATTTGAGCTAATATCAGACTTATGGACTTGATCTGGACTCAGCTGGGACGTTTGCTCAATGTTCAATTGCTCTTGTATATGATGGGCCCTTCCTGTCCCCTTTCCATCTGAATTGCTGTGTCTTCAATTATGTGATCTTTTCTTGCATTGCTTTAATGTAGAATTAGTTCTTTCCCTTTCTGTCTGAGTTTCTGTCTGAAGTGTTAGTCTTTTTCACACTTGCTTTTCACACTCAAGCCTCTCTTTCTTCATTTCCCTGTTCCCTCCTGACGTATCACTCAACTCTTTTTTTTTTTGGTGGGGGGGGGGTTTGGGGGAGGCATCACTGCTCTCTGGTGGTGGGAGTAGGAGGCCCAGCCCCACTGCTGGAATTGAACCTCCGTCCCAGTGGGCCGCAGTCCCGCACAACCACTACGCCACCAGGGCTCAGCCCATCTTTCAGAGCATTTGAAAATTGGAGACGCTCCCATTTTTTGGTTTCAAAATGCATTTTTTCATTATTCCTTTTATGTCTCTGGACACTCATTTTAGCTTTTTTTTTGTTTCTCTCCCACTTTTTTTTTGTTCTGGCTGTGTCTTATTTGTGTTGCCTTTCATATGGAGGTAGCTCCTTTCAACTGTCCAGGGTGCGTGGCTGGCTGTTCATGTTCAAGAGGTAGGCAGCTGCTTTTTGTGCGTTGTCAGGGCTTGTCAACTGAAGGTAGCTGGGTCCACGTATGTCATCACCTCTATGAGGTGTGGCAGTTACCTAATCTACCTGGACTAGCACACCTTGTGGTTAGCAGCCATCAGAGTAACCCACTATGTCACCAGGACTCCTTATGGTGGGCTCCTCCTGGTGCCCCTTTGATGCACTCCACATCATTGATTGTCATCATGTCTATTCCCAAGTCAGGGGAGGAATATGGTTTCTCTCAAATATGTATTCCTATTACCTCTTTCACATACATACACACACACAAAGCCACAGAAAAAGTACACAAGCACAGAGAAAACTCACATTAATATTTATTAAGTGAATATGCAAACATATTTATACTGACTAGGAAAAAATATTCAAAATCCTTGCTGCATCCACTGCCTTGAATGATTCTTTAAATATTGGATGCAAACTACTCCCTGAAGTCACTTTAAACTAAGTAACAGCTTAGTTCAAGAAGTGAAGACTGTCACCGTGGAGTGTTGCCCTCTTTTATGCAATTGTTTACCTCAGACCAAATGGACAATGACTATTATGAAACACAGACAGGAAGGTTGGAGGATCCGGGCATTTAAGTCAATGGAATGATAAAACCAAGGCCAGAAATAACAAGACTTGACAGTGTGACATGTCTAAAAACTGTTCAAAGGGAACAAATTTTGCCTGTGTATTTTCACCAAAACTTAAATGAAATTTCTAAAAACAAAAGCAAACTCTTGACTCACTAAACTAAACAAAATCTTTGCATAGGAATGCTAGTTTGCAGTGTCATTGTGAGTCAGATATCCTTCCGGGGCAGTGAATTGAGAGAGTCTGCAGTGTACAAATATGTGAACTATTCCCTCCTCCGTCTTGCTCTTCCCTTGAAGATGTGCGATAGTACTACCCCCTCTTCCCTACTGAGAAATCCATCCACTCTGGAGAAAAGATATCAAGGTACTGGCATCTGGAGTAACCTCCTGTGTTAGTCAAGTGTCTTGTCACTGGAAAGTCTCTCAGGGAGTGAGCAGAGAAAGAGTATTTCCTGCCTCCAAGGAGGAAAAACAGGAGTTTCCAGAATCCTCAGGAGATGGCCATGTGCACACAGAGGCTTTATTGGCTATATCCTATTTGACAGATTAGACTCCTCCCCCCCCCCCCTTAATCCTCAAATTGACATCAGATGATGTAGCTTCCACACAAGGTCAGCAGTTTGAAACCACTAATTGCTCTGACACAGGAAGATAAGGCTTTCTACTCCCTTAAAGAGGTATCGTCTCAGAAACCCATTGAGGAAGGTCTCCTCTGTCCCATAGGGTGGCTATAATGGGACTTGGTGGCAGTTTGTTTGGGGTTTTCAAATTATTATTATTATTATTATTATTATTATTATTATTAGGTGGACCAGGAAATGAACTTGGGCCTTCTATCTGGATACATAATTCCAGGTCTGTCTGCTAACCTTTATGACTCCCCCCGGTCCTAGGGGTTCCAGGAACTGGCCCCACTATCCTGAAATCTATTTTGGGGGCTCCTCAGGGGGTTTGTGGTTTGCTTTGCTCCCGATGTTGATCTCTTAGGTCCCCTTCTTGGTCTGCCCCACTGGGGGGGTAGTCAGACCAGACTCACTCCCTGCCATGTGTCCCCAGCATTGTCCTTTGTCATGGTACCCTCCAGTAAGGGCATAGCATGCATGTCTCAAGTTGTTGTTGCTTACCCATTTTTTTTTTTAATATCAAAGAGTAGGGCCTATCACAAGTGGGGGGAGTGGAGGGTCTTTTGCCTGAGCTTCCATTCACAAAGGGCCTTCAAGTGAGGTAACATGGAGGGGGACAAACCAGGTTTCAGGGCTCCTTCATTTGGAAAGAGGGGATGGGACAGGCAGTCCTTTTTTAAATTTTTTTTTTTAAGGAAGAGGCAACACAGTAGTTTTATTGAATGGTAGTTCTATACTACTGTGGTTCTATACTACTGAAAGGGCAAAATTAGTGAGACCTCATTATCTTTTCTTTCCATCTTTCCAGGAACTTTTGGAAACGTAGGCATGTATTATTTAAACACAGTATACATGCACACACACACACGTACACACGCACACACACACCCAACCTGTGGCAGTTACATAATCTCGTGTCAGTTGGGGACTTGAGAGGCTTAAGAGTGAAGGGGCAGAGTCTGTTATGGCCTTCGAGTCATAGCCAGTGAGGCCTCTGCGTGGACTTGGCCTTATCCTCAGGATTCTGGGATCTCCTGTTTTTCTCCTTGGAGGCAGGAGACCCTTTCTCTCTCTGCTTACTCCCTGAGAGATGCTCCACTGACAAGACTACACTGAGAGACCCCATACCCTGCGAACTGGAGGAGCCATGTGGAGACCCCTGCCAGCCCTGAGATGCTTCTACCACCACTGGATCCACAAGACTTTGCACTCACTGGCCTGTGATCATCCTACCTTTGGTGCCATTGCATATGTTCCATGAGTCTGATGAGGAATTCATAGAATGGTATTGGATGTGTGATCTAATATCAGACTTATGGGCTTGAGCTGGACTGGGCTGGGATGTTTTCTTAGTATACAATTGCTCTTCTATATAAAGCTCTTTTTTTTTTCTGGGTACAGTGTGCTTTATTGATGGTACATGGCAGGATCGGGCTCACTAAGCACCTCCCCTTCCTTCAGGGGGTCTGGATGGAATAGTCTCAGTGTGTTGGGGGATTGAGTTGGGGGCAAAAACCCCCCAGCAGCGGAGGGCCTCTCTTCCTCTAGTGCTGTTGCTGGGGCTGGTGGTCCAGGGGCTCTTACTCCTTGGAGGCCATGTGGACCATGAGGTCCACCCCTCTGTCGCTGTAGCCAAATTCATTGTCATACCAGGAAATGAGCTTGACAAAGTTGTCGTTGAGGGCAATGCCAGCCCCAGCATCAAAGGTGGAAGAGGGGGAGTCACTGTTGAAGTCACAGGAGACGACCTGTTCCTCAGTGTAGCCCAGGATGCCCTTCAGGGGACCATCATCCGCCTGCTTCACCACCTTCTTGATGTCATCGTATTTAGCAGGTTTCTCCAGACAGCAGGTGAGATCCATGGACACATTAGGGGTGGGGACACAGAAGGCCATGCCAGTGAGTTTCCCATTCAGCTCCAGGATGACCTAGCCCACAGCCTTGGCAGCGCCAGTAGATGCCGGGATGATGTTCTGGGCAGCCCCACGGCCATCACGCCAGAGTTTCCCAGAGGGGCTGTCCACGGTCTTCTGGGTGGCAGTGATGGCATGGACTGTGGTCATGAGTCCTTCCATGATGCCAAAGTTGTCATTGATGACCTTGGCCAGGGGGGCTAAGCAGTTGGTGGTGCAGGAGGCATTGCTGACAATCTTGAGGGAGTTGTCATACTTCTCGTGGTTCATACCCATCATGAACATGGGGGCATTGGCAGAAGGGGCGGAGATGATCACCTTTTTGGCTCCGCCCTTCAGGTGAGCCCCAGCCTTCTCCATGGTGGTGAAGACCCCAGTGGACTCCACAACATGCTCAGCACCAGCCTCATCCCACTTAATGTTGGCGGGATCTCGCTCCTGGAAGATGGAGATGGGCTTCCCATTGATGACCAGCTTCCCGTTCTCAGCCTTGACGGTGCCATGGAACTTGTCATGGGTGGAATCATACTTGAACATGTAGACCATGTAGTTCAGGTCAATGAAGGGGTCAGTGATTGCAACGATATCCACTTTGCTAGACTCGAAAGAAGCCCTGTAGACCAGGCGTCCAATACGGCTGAATCCGTTCACTCCGCCCTTCACCCTGGTGTCTCCAGGATGTGGCTGGGACTGCGCGAGGACAGAAGAGGCGGCTGCCTGTCGCACGAGAAGGAGCAGAGAGCTAAAGCTCTTTCTGATATACATATGAGTCTCCTTGAATTTGTTTCTCAAGTCCACTCATCACTCATTTCTAAAATCCATCTCGAGAGCCTTGGCCCTCCTTCATGCAGTCAGGAGGGACTTAAATAGCAGATCGTTTTATAGAAAGTTCCAGTCATGGTGACACAACAGTTGGAAGGTAAGCTGGCACCTGCTTAGCGGTTTGATGAGAGACAGAGCAGGGCATTTGCTGCCACAAAGTTTACAAGCTAGGAAGCGAAGTTCTATTCTGGCACATGGTTCGCTGAGTTGAAGATCAACTCAATGACATCAAACGGCATAAATAAAGTAGACTTACTCGAAATAAAAACTATCTCCCCCTGGGTCTTTTAGACACGTGTTTGTTCTCTGCCTGGTTTCTTTTGGTCACCCTTCTTTGGTGTGGATCTCTGGCTTCTTCCTGTTTGGACAGTCTGTCTTCCTTCGTATTCCCAGGTTGAATTCTCTGCTAATTCTCACAGGCCCTTCGCCTCTGTGGACTTTTCCCAGCGGATTCCTTTTTCTATTATCTGAGGGTTGAAATACTTCATCTCCCCTGCCTGTTAAAATTTAGCAAATTGAAGAAAATATGGAACAGATGTCCTTAATATATCAGAGTTCTTACAACATTTCCCAGAAGAAACAATAGAAAGAAAGTGAACACTGGGCATAAAAAGACAATGTGCACTAGCTGAAGCACCCATGGCCAGTAAGCACAGGAACTCATTCAGTAGCAGGTGCAGTTTAAATAGTACCAGAAGAAAAGGGACTGAGATTCGATGTCTTTCCCAGCAATTGTCTTAGAACTTCAAAGTACATGCTGATACCCTCCATTCATGAAGCTAAGGATTCCATCCTACTCTCAGATGGGAGTATAAAAGTAGCATAACTTCTTAATCAATAGATCAACTATTGTGTTTCCATGGTGTGTGATAAATGTGTGCAAAGATAACTAACCTATAATATCAAATTATTAGTAAATAATAAACATATACTTTACCTTAACTATTGCTTCTAAATTTCCTATATGTATCATTTTCAAAATAAAATAAAAGCAATGAAATAAACTTTTCAAACCAGTTGGGATTCAAATCCTGCTTCATTTAGCCTGAGCTGGAAATGAAGCTCACTTGGAGAGGAATTGTTTGTAAAGGGTGGAATAAACTTTATGTGTTCTCCATTCAAAACGTGTTTGCATTTGAACAGGATTTCCCAGGCCTTTACACAAAAGAGAGAACAAACATATCACCATTATTGCTAGTTTCCCAATACACAGTATCTCTCTTCCTAGAGGCCATCAGATGTAGAATCACCTTAGTCCAAAGGAGAAGACAAATATATTTTCTTCTTATCTGCTGTCATGCAGAATCATATTCCCTGAGGTCACCAGGCACACAGAATCATTATTCTAAATGTGGGGTTGGATGAGGGTAGATCTTTTAAAAATCATTTTATTGGGGCCTCATACAACTCTTATCACAATTGATCCATCCATCCATCCATCCATCCATCCATCCATCCATCCATTATGTCAAGCACATTTGTACATTTGTTGCCTTCATTATTCTCAAAAACATTGGCTTTCTAAACGAGTCCTTGATATCAACTCCTCATTTCCCCCTCCCTCCCTCCCCCTCCATCCCTCAGAAATGCTTGATCATTTATAAATTATTAGTTTTTCGTG
>PVJH01039696.1:0-16245 GCA_004026705.1 Nesogale talazaci | reverse complement strand
GACATGAGCATCAACTTGGTACGAATACTTCGCAAATGCATGTCACTTAAAATATTTACTCTCTTCACAGTTGCTTCACTGGCAGACTATAAACAAATTAATCATACAAAACTCAATGATTTTTCAAAATAACACATACAATTTTCCAAAAGCACTCTAGGAATGTTAACTACCACCCTTACTTCCCTCACTTAACATCATCATCTAACACCTATGCCACAAGCACCATGCTTTCTTTATGAGCTCCCAAGTTATTTGGATATTATTAAGAATAATGGGGAAGAGGGGTCCCTATACCACACTAAGATGTTTACAATGTTAAGAATTTTATTTTCCTACTCACTCCAGAAGAGATAAAAAATAGCAATTGAAGTTGTAACTTTTTCTCCAACACTGCATTAAGAAAATCATTATAAATGAATTTCATCTTAGCTTTTGCCTTGTGAAATATCCACTATGAAATCTGTACTAAATCCATCACCAAGTTCATAGCCATCAAGTCAAATTCAAGTCATAACAACCTTACAGGATAGAGTAGAACAAGCCCTGTGGGTTTGGGAAGCCATCTTTACAGGAGCAGAAAGCCTAGCCTTCCTCCCACTGAGCATCTGGCCGGCACTCTCCACGGACCTCACAGGAAGCAGCCTGACACACAACCCACCATACTCACTAGCAACGTAAAACATCGTGCCATCTTACCAGGATCATGAGTTGTGTGGTTTCTGGGTGGTAAAAAATTCTGCATGCTCCAACTGCTTTCTTAAAATCTTTATGTGCATTTTCATTAGCACACCTAAGAGAGATATTACTTCATGTTTAAAACTTCAATAATAGATTAACTTTGCGGGGAGTTGTAATGCAAACCCAGCATTTAATTTTGACATCTCCCATTAAAGTTTTTTGTTTATTTAAATGATTTTTCTCTCAGAAAGTTTTGATTGGGTGGTTTTTTTTCGGGGAGGGGGGGAGATTTCTGTAGCAAAAAAAAAAAAAATACTATCTTTAGTTTGTAAAACAATTCAGTAAACAAAATTACTCACGCCGCTCTCAAATCCTCAGGTACATCCACTGTGCATTTAAAGAAGGTATTTTTTTTGACAGTTTTATTTTGATTGACAGGCCGAAGTCGTTCGAATGTGACTATTTCATTGTAAGTGGCATCACAAGCAGCATACTCAATGACATAAAACTAAAAGACATCAAAATACTTTAAAAATCCCATGTGAACATGCATAATGCTCCTCAAATGAAGTTCTAATAACCTTATTCATCTTAACCAGCAGACCCGCCCCCAGTGGCATAAGTAAAGAAGCAAAGCTTAGTTACAGCAATACCATTTGCCTTAGCTAGAGTACAGGCTTTTTACAGGGCATGGACTTTGGTGGTCCTCACATGCTTGAAGTCTCCAGGAAACAGTTTTAGTGTTTGAAAGCACAAAACACAAGAGTAACAGCTTAATCAATTTTTTAAGTGAGCAATCATGTTCGAGAAGAAGGCTTTTGAAACAAAACTCAGAGTTAAAATTACATTTACAGAAACCAATAGTTGAAATATTTCCCTGGTAACAAGTTACAAAGGCCAATTTAACATCACTTACTTCTCCTTTCATCATTCTAACTTTAGCCAACCACCATCCACATGGTTCTTGGTCATTTGCTCTTGAATAAACCTTTAGAGAAAAAAATGCCATTAATCTCAAAAACAAGGATGTAAATCAGCATTTGTCACAAGAGTTAGAAACCACTGAATTTAAGGATGGCAAAAATATTACCATACTGAAATGGGATGTATTGATCACGAATTTAATAAAAATGGCATGTACAATGAAATACCACAATTCAAAGTAATGGGGAGCCTCTTTTTTTAATAATCTGGCTTCCTGGAAATTTAAAGGATTCTTTCGTTATTCCAAATTCATGGATATTAGCAAACATAAACACAATCATATTTTAAAGAAATGTTTAACAGGAGGTTGTTTTATACACAAAGTAAAAGGCCAGAGTCTTTTCTGGTTTTGTCAACACTATCGGTCAAAATTAAGAGTACTTTCTTGAGAGTGATAATCCAATTTTAAAATTTCTTCAAATATATGACATTTAAGTATTTGTTAAGGAGCTTAAAACCAAATATACTAAAATTTTAACTGAAAAACAAAAATAACACATTCAAATGTTTTTAACATTTGAGTTTATAAAAGTTTTTATTAAATATTAGAGCTGACTGCTATGCTACAGTAGCGCATTTCATAAAAATTTATTATATGAAAAATGGGAGTAGAAGTCTAAAAAAGAACAAAGAAGTACTTCACAAAAACTGATTTTAAGACCTAAGACTGTTCTTGCAGAAGTGTTCAGAAAATCTTCCAATGGATTTTAAAATATACCAATGAAATAAATATAAAGAATTACAGATAAGCATTTAAAATGCATTAGGGAATAACCTTGGGACTGGGGAACATTAGAACTGCATATGAATAAACCATATTCTTTAAAAGGGTAGTGGTAGGAGGAGGAATGATACATGTCATCAAGATCCTATGGATTCTATTTTAGCTTTTTAATTTTTCTTAATAACAGAAAGAACTATTCAGAAGGATTTTTATTCCCTGAATTTTATTTTTAAAATTTAGATCTTTATTTTTCATATAGCTCAGAAACATCTCCCTATCTCTCATACACATATCAATTATTTCCAGGTATATTTTTGGTTGCAGGAAACAGCTGAGGTGTCATTTTTACTTTTCATCACTCATTGGACAGACAATATTTTCAAAAGGTCTTTCATGATTATTAGAGGAATAAGAAGAAAAATGCAGAGAGGGACTGCAGTACTCTAGACACTAAGGATATAAAGCAGCGATTTTAATTGTGGGTCACGACCCCTTTGGAGATCGAATGACTTTCACAGAAGTCATCCAATTTATAATAGTAGCAAACAGTAGCAAAGCTACAGTTATGAAGTAGCAACAAAAATAAGTTTATGGTTTGGGGTGGGGGTGTCACCACAACATGAGGAACTGCATGAGGAAGCTTGAGTCACTGATAAAGAGTAAGCACGGTATATACTTGCATATATGCTGATCCGAGTATCAGCTGAGGCATCTCATCTTACCCCCAAAACTTCACATAAAATGTGCTGGAAAAACTTGGCTTACACACAAGCATATATGTTAGGAATATTAAGTTACGTAATATCCATATAATGATATCCTAAAATTAAAATAATCTCAAACTCAAAATTTATGAGAGTGAATTTGTTTGTTTGGGGGTCATCACTGCCCTCTGGTAGGAGTAGGAGGCCCAACCTTGCTTCTGCAGAGCTGCTGCTGGATTTGAACTGCCAACCCAGTGGGCCACAGTCCCGCACACAACCACTACGCCACCGGGGCTCAACCTGAGAATTTTTTTTACAATAGAAAATACAGTATTCTCAATTATTCAATGAACTAATGAGATCATCTGTCAAGCAAAATTCTGGGTCAATAAACCTGGATCACTCCATTTCTCTAAAATAACAGGACAATATTCTTTTATCATGTTTCTCCACCAAATTTTATTTCCTCTAGTTTGTAAGGAGACCACCCCTAGCTGCCCCCCCAAAAAACCTAGGAAGGGCTTGTTTCCAATGGATTAGTTAAATGCAATTAGTTAAAAATCAAGTATTGGGGCTACCTTCATAGTAAGACTACTAGAAGTACAAAATACTTGTCAAACAGCACATTCTAATGAAACAATCTAAAATGAAATAGTATATACCAGACTTATTAGAAGAATTTACCCACTGTGAATACATATCCTCAAAACAGCAACAAAGAATGGAAAGGCTGGATTTGCATTATTTCCATTTTTATTACAATGCCTACATTTTATTGCATTATCCTTTTTTTTTTTTGGTATCACTGACTGCCCTCTGGTGGTCGTGGGAGCTACCTAAGAGCTGCTAAGAGCTCCTAAGAGCTCCTAAGAGCTGCTGCTGGGTTTGAACCGCCAAGCCAATGGGCCATAGTCACGCACTCAAACATTATCCTTTTTTCTTTAGATTGTTTGTGAAATGACTTAAAAAATAAGAATAAAGATAAATGGCCTATTGAACCCAAGTGGCAAATGGCAGTGTCTATTTTTCCTAGTAGATTAAGAGCTAAAACGCAGAAAATCCAAAGAACTAGAGTGACAGTATTCATTCTGAGCACTTCAAGTTAATCAGACTGGGCTATCAGTGGTTTGGGCCAGATATAACATGTGTAAGCTCAAGTTTCTTTGACTGAAAAGATGGACCCAAGCATTTCACCCACGACGCATTTGTCAGTTAGTTTGGTGTACTGTGCTGGCACACATCACAGGTTGATGGGATACTGCAAGCTGGGTCAAATGTGAAGGGGGAAAAAAGGTGAAGTGAAAGAAGAGATTTTAAAGGGTGCCTCAAAAAGGCAAAGTCTAATATGACAAGATACGCAAGGACTTGAAGTCAGAAAAGCAAAGGGAAGAACACACCCAACATTTCTCAAGGTGAAAGAACTGAAGCAAAAACTCAAGCAATGAATTGCAGTATTAAAGAATCCTATGGGAAAAATACTGACCAACAAGTTTCAATAGATGTAAGCAATATTGAAACACTCTTTGAAAAAGGAGTCAATATCCAACTATTTCAAAATGTAGTAGGTGATCCAGAACCGATGGTATTGAAGAAAGAAGTTCAAGTTGAACTGAAAACCACTGGCAAAAAACAAGGCCCCAAGAATTGAAGCTTATCAATCAAACTAGTCTATGTCAAGAAATCTGAAAATTGTCTATCTGGCCAATCTACTTAAAGAGACCAGTATTTGTGCTCACTCCAAAGAAAAGTAACCAAACAGAACACAAATATTTTCACACAAGATCATTACAACCACATTCAAGTAAAATTTTGCTGATATTACAATTTTCATGCATCAATTATTCTTTAGTCTTCATTATTCATTATCCAGCTTGACATACACAAAAAGCAACAGAAAATACCATGGCTTGGCTCAAGTGTGCTTTATTCTTCAAAGTGACATCTTTGGGTTTAGGGTTTTTTTGTTTTTTGGGGTTTTTTTTTACACTTTCCAGAGATCTTCTACAGATTTGCCTAATGCAGTATTTCATCTGACTTCCTGACGGCTGCTTCCAGTAACACTGCCTGTGAATCCACGTAAAATGAAATTCTTGACAAATATGATCTTTTCTCCATTTATAATGACAAGGCTTTAGTGGCCCAGTTATTTCTGTTTTCTTTACTCAATTGTGACTCCTGCCAATGCTCTAGAATAGGGCAGAGATACCCTGGTGGGTTTCCAGGACTCTACTACTTACAGAGCAGAAAGCTTCATCTTTGCCAAGAGCAGCTGGTGATGGAGAACTGCTAGCCTCGCAGATAACAGCCCAACATATATATAACCCGCTAGAGTTATGGGGCTCCCGGTTTTAATCTTTAGTGTAGTCTTTGGTGGTAATGAGTAAATACTTCAAGTTCTTTCAGCAAGAAGGTACCGTCAGCAGAGCATCAGTCTTCCTCCAATCCAGAAGCCAAACTCTTGTCAGTCAAACAGATTGAATACATTTGATGAAAGGATACAAACTAATGCATACCTTTCTCGATTTTAGGCCACTCAGTGTCCCATTGTTTTGTTCAAATGCCTTCTTCTTGATCTTTGTATAGGGTTCTGTTAGAGGATAATTAAATATTCTGAAATTCCCATTCTCTGCAATGTTATTCAAAAATGTATTGATCCACATAGGGCAATGCTAAAAAAGAGACATACATCTTTCTGGTATTCTCTCCTTTCAACCAAGAGTCAAGTGATATAAGCAATGCTATTGCTCAAGTCATATCCTCTTCTGAATCTGACAATTTTCCGGCAGTTCCCTATTGATGTACTGCTGCAATCATTTTTTAACTGTCTTCAAAATTTTACTTGTTTGGGATATCAATATTGTTCAATAATTTCTGCTCTCATTTGCATCTCCTTTCTTTGTAATGGGAACAAATATGGATCTTTTAACATCAATGAAGCAAGAATTCGTAACAGAGGATAACTGTATCAGTTTACATATTAGAGGATAATTATATAATACTGTGTAAGAAGCATGGCCCAGCCAAGCTGAAACATGTTTTTCCGGGATACAATTTATTCCTTAACAGTCTATGTCACAAGAACAATAACTTGGTAATTTTCCTTCATTAGTGACACTAAGTAAGGCATTTCATGGTTCAAAAACTTCTGAAATTTAAAATACTGTATATAGTTGGGTATCAGCCAAGTTTTCCAGCATACTTTAAGTGCAGCTTTTGTGGTATAATTGTGTGCCGTGGCTGTTATTTGAATCAGCTTATACACAAATATATACAGTATGCCAAAAAGTCATGAAAAAAAAACCTAATAGACATAAAATAACCTATCAGCTTGAATGTCAATTTGTACATTAGCACAGATATGAGTGTAAATGCATACACATACGTGATGCAAATATACGTCTACATATATGGGGAGGCTTCAAGCATTATGAAAAAACTCATCAGCTTTAAATTCTCCTTTTACATGAGCTTTTTGAAGTCCCTTAATATTTTTGGTGGTACAATGGTTATGCACTGGGCTGCGATCCACATGGTGGGCAGTTCAAAAATCACCAGCATGTCCACGGAAAAAAGACTGGGCTTCCGATTCCCATAAACAGTTACAGTCTTACAGTCCCACAGGAGGTCCCGAAGAGTCAACCAGCAGCAGAGTCCATTGCAGTTGAGCTTGACTTTGTTTAGACATTATTTTTTTTATTTTTCTCCTGCCCCCACAAATAGCTGTTATATTTTATTGTAAATAGGACATATCATATACAGAACACTTGATTTTTATATTACATTATTTATGACTTATCATATTTTCAGTTATCTTATTTAGCAAAACCAGCTTGAAAAGCAAATACTTACAAATGGCTTCCTTATAGCATTACAAACTATGACACTAATTCAATATACTATAATTTAATCTAATTCTCGTAAAATGGCTGGAAAGGCACAAATAGCAATCAAACAAACATCATTTTTAAGTTTTAAATATGAAATCCCAGTACCTGATAATTTCTGACCCCCACAGGAGTGGAAGTTTCATATGGTCAAATCTGAATTAATACCAGAAGAAATCAATGGAAAGTTCTGTCATGGGGTTCATTTTTGTTCTAAATTTATTAGTAATGACTAAATCAATTTATTTCACCTTTGGAGGAAAGGTTCTTATTGCTGCAAAAGATCGAGTTTGGAACAAGTGTGATCACACCCTGTAGTAGACAATAGCAACCAGAACAACTGAACCTAGTTATCCAGTTCTCAACCTTCAGGATGTTTATCTTTAGACACGTCAATAAACTCTTTGATACAATATCTCCGAGGCCCTCAAAAGTGTGTTAGAATGAGGCAATCCGATCCCAAAGTATGTTAGTGCTTTCCTAGCAGGACCATGTGTCACAATAGATTAGCAGTCACATGATGATGTAATTTAGCACTCATGGACGGATATAATAATCCCACGTCACTGTGATCTAATGTGCAATCAGCTGTAAGGCAATTAGGGTGGGATGCAGCACCCCGCTCAGGTCATAGCCCTGAACTGATGAAAGAAGAGTTTTCCTGAAAATGCTTCCTGCAGCACTTTTTATCTGAAAGAGCTACAAGGAGTGAGACGTGAGGAGGGACTTGACTACCTGATTACTGACACTAACACACAGAGACATAACCACCGAGGAACACTAGGCCTACAACTGTTGCAGACAAACAAGGACCTTTCCCCAGACCTGACAGAAAGACTTTCCCTAGAGCTGGTGTCCTAACTTATGGCCTGGTATACTGAGCTGATTGATAAAACTGGCTATTTGTTATAGCAGCAATACATAATGAAGGCAGTACCACATGCAAATTGAAGAATATTGGTATTACTAAAACAGTTGTCAATAGCAGAGAAACAAGACTGGCTCATAAATAACTGATACACAAGCTGCCCGACAACAGAGCACTATTTTAAATCCTAGGTCCGAGTCAAATAGTACCACTGACTTTTTTTTTTTAATTGCCTTTTTTTTTTGTGGGCATCACTGCCTCTGGTGGTCGTGGAAGCTACCCAGTGCTGCTCCTAAGAGCCACCGCTGGATTTGAACCGCCAAGCCTGCGGGCCACAGTCCTGCACTCAACCACTTACGCCACCCAGGCTCAGCCCTTCAATTGTCTTTTATGGTCAGTATCTTTACAGGTGCAATCTTTGAGCATATTCAAGTGAACCTCTAAGAATGATAACATCAGTAAATTTCATACTGCAATAATATATGTAGTGCTTACAATCAACAATAAAATGCACCAGATATAAGGATTGAATACTTTACTAAATCAGAGATTACCGGTATTAGAATTACATGCAATGAATTACCCTGGAGAAGAGAATCAACTTAAGCAACACACCTAGTGGTTATGTGCTAAGCTGTGATCCACATGGCCAGCAGCGTGAAGACTAGGGTTGGGGGGGGGGGGGGGCGACAGAAACGTGGGTTGCTACTGAATCAGAATTGACTCCATGGCAGAGTAAGTGGGTGGATAGGTAGAAAATTTCTTAAGTGAAGCAGAAACCCTAAAGAGAACATTTCAATACCCACAGAGAAAACTTGGTTGATCCATATATATAAAAATCTAAATTCTTTCATGCAGCGATTTTACAACTGCCTGTGAGAACACAACAGATGGATCTGTAAGTGGGAGGGCAAGTACACCCATACTAAAGAATCACCTTTTACTTTCTATGATTCTGAATCATTTCATTTCCTTAATAAACTAATTCATGAGTGACAAGCTTAAACACTTACACTTCTCCCCCCCGGTAAGTACAAAATTAAGATCTCAATTTCAGATGAGTCTCAAAATTTTAAGAAGCAAACATATAAAGACTGAATTCCAAAACATATGGAACTAAACTAAAATACTGTAAGACTGTTCATTTACAAATCACTCCACCTCTTACATTGTCGTGCCGGTAATGAAGAACACAGAGAGGATGATACAGGCACACTACCCCGCGGCCGGTCACCGATGCAAAAGCTGTCTCGTCATCTGTCCATCGGCACTACCAATAACAGGTTGAACTCAACTCACTGTCAATGATGACGCCAATGACCTCATAGGGCAGGGTGGAAATGCCCCTGGGTTTCTGAAACTGTGACCCTTTAAGAAGAGGAAAGCCCACCTTTCTCCTTTGAAGGAGCTGGAGGTTTCAAACTGCCAATCGAGTATGGAAGTATAACCATTACGCCACCAGAACCCCTCAAGTTTAATATGTGTAGGACCAACGAAAAGAAGCATGAAAAGCACGAGCTCCAAGTTTTTAATGCTAGAACATTTATAAATCTAACTCATCCTTTTTTTTGGGAGGGGGGGGCATCACTACCCTCTGGTGGGAATGGGAGGCCCAGCCTTGCTCCTGAAGAGCTGCTGTTGGGCTTGTACCGCCAAGCCAGTGGGCCGCAAGCTGCAGTTCCGCACTCAACCACTACGCCACTGGGGCTCACCCTCTAACTCATTCTTTATGTGCCCCCACTCATATCCAAAACTCCGTAAGAAAAAAAAAACTAGAAATGAACTTTGTAAACATCTTATATCCACCCTCACAGGAAGGCAATAATTAGAAAATGATGTTTAACACAAAAGGGGGAGGGGAGATTAAAACACATTCTCACTGTTGTCTAAATTGAGTGACTGTGGTGACCACCAACAGTTTTATGCTACAATCCACGCTGCTAGGTGCCACTAAGTGGGTTCCCACGCCCAGTGAGCCCCATACAACATGAAATACCACCGGCCGGTCCTGCGCCACCCTCACAGCGGTTCTCTTGTTTTCGCAAGCCCATTGGTGGAGCCACTGTGGCAATCATGACCTGGAGATATACCTTCATTTTGCCTTACCCTCTAGTTTGCAAGCACAATTGTCTTCTCCGGGGACTGTTCCCTCCTGACAACAGATCCAAAATAAGTGCAACCAAGTCTCACCATCCTTGGCTCTAAGGAGCACTCTAAACGTACTTCTTCCAAGACAGAGCCCACAATACACTCCACATTAATTTTAAATAGCCACTTTGCCACTTTGTCTCTACAGCAGGTTCCTCAAATAAGTCGCTATGCTTCTGTGGAATCTCTCATTCCAAGACTTCCATATATCCAGTTATCATCCAGCACACCCACATGTTACAAATTCAGGTCTGCTTCAATTTCACTGTGTCAGCCATGACTGAGCTTCACACTGGTCTAACATCTTGAGTTTTTGCTTACATTGGCTTTCTGTAATTTAATCTTTTCACATACATTTCTGGGCCATTCAAAACCATGCAATATACTAATATAATATTTACTTTGGTATGTTAACAATTTTATTATCACTAATATTTTTTTAAGGCACACAATCCAAATTTTAAAATACCTACCTCTACTTCATCTCCTTCACTAATTTCTTTTTTAATATCAGGTGGTGGTGGTAATCTAACTTCATTAAATGGAACCTGGCGTTCTGGTTGCCAACTGAAAAATTGGAAAAGACATCATTTTAGAATAGCTTATTTTAAGAGTCCCCAATATGAAAGCTATATAAATACTGTACAACTCAATCTTTTCCTAAAGGAAAGTCACTTTCAGTTATGTATTTCTCCAAGTATTTAGTTATTAAGCTAGAATATATTTTGTAAGACTCTTGATGAACTTTATAAAAAAATTAAATAACTGGCACTGCTATTAATAACTATAAGTAACCTTCGTATTCATCCTAAACATAGAACAGTACACATATTCACAGTAATAATTTAGATTTGTTATCTACAAATCTATGCAGATTTTATCTACAGAACTGCCAAGTAAATAGCTGTAGGGTCAAATTATTTCAAAGAAGTTTACAATTATATATGAGACCTGTCAAAATGAAACACATTTTCAGATTACAAAATTATGCTAAGTTCTAAAATTCCTATTATACAAGCTCACCAAACAGAAACCACAGATTATATTAAACAGTTGACTTCACGACTTTCTCACACTGAATTTCTTTTTGTACTTATAAAACACATCAGAGTTAATAAAATTAAAATGTCTTTAGTACTCTAAGTTCTTGGTCATTTACATATCTGGAAGGAACATCAGTACACAAAAAGGTCCCTAAAGTTCATCTGCCGAAGCAGCAGCTGAGAAGCAAAATACTGAGCGCTTTCTTTTCAAGAGAAGGCCTGGTGGAGCAGGGGTAACTGCAAGGCCCGCAGCTAGAAACCACATGCTGCTCCTTGGGAGCGAGATGAGACTTGGTGCTTCCACAGAACTGATAGGTACTACCCTGTCCTGGAGGGTCCCTGTGAGTAGTAACTGACTACAGGCAGTGAGTCTGGTTTTCTTTTCACCATTACTTTCTAAAGAGCATCTGCTCAGAGATCATCTCAGCACTTGTTTCTGGCATGAAGCAGCTGGTAAGCACACATCTTTTCTTGAAGGGACTTATAAATAGAACAATTCTTTCTGACGCTCAATTAAACAATGCTCCTTCATATCCCTTCAACACAACATATCACCTTCACCACATATTGAACACAACTTCCATTCCTTATGAAAGCTATAAAACTGAAACTAGTGATGTGATTCTGCCTACTAGAAGAAGTTTGGGGTCTTCCACAGTATCATCTCAACATTTGGGGCTGTTGCTTTTTTGTTCTTAAGTGTATTATTTCATTTGTGCCATCGATTTCTGCATCCACTAACAATTGGGTCCACGTATCTGGTAAAATGTTTTGAAAAAAGTGATGAGTGAATTGCCAGCAGAAAAATTACATAAGGGAGACCATAATGAACTCACAAAAATAATGAAATAAAGGTCCCCTACCAGAAGCAAAATAATTTTCCACTGGTAATGAGAAACATGAGAAAGAAGCATGTCTTTAAAATTAAAAACACTTACTTATTTTCAAAGACAACTGTGAGAGAGTCTTCATGAACATCTTTGATAAATCCCTGCAAAGATAAAAATGCTGTTAAAAGCTCATCAATACCCAGCTAAATATTCAAGAGATCAGAAATGCAAAAAAAAAAAATGTGAAGTACTTATAAAACAAGGGTCTAATTTCCATCTCCATCATTTAATGTCTTATGAGACAGATGCTATATGGAGAAAACTTCATACAGATCCTGGAAACCTTTCATTATCTTGGAATTTAATATTTCCACTAATTTTAAAGGCCCCCTTCATATGATCTTAGAAAGTTACTTCACTTCTCTCAACTTAAATTTTCACAAGGTATCACCTAAATCAAAATGAAATTCAAAAACGGAGTAAGTTCATGTACATCACAGTTATTGGTTGATAATAAAACTGAGTAAGGTAGTGGAGTTCGTTTTCTGATCAAATAGGCTGTAGATTCAGTCTGCTGGGATTCACACTCCAGTTCCACCACTCTTATAATCTTGAACTTAGCTTTAACCTAACATGAGTTGATAAAGATAGCATACTCTTGGAATTTTGAAATAATTCCCATACAGCAATGTCGTCAGGCAGAGAATAGGCACTATTGTTTAAATGAATGAGGATACAGATATTAAATTATAGCTTATCTTTCAAAAAAATACAAGTTGAACACTAAACTTTGCCATTAACTAATCTTCTATCTCCGAGTACAATTTCTCATCCCCCTTCACAAAAAAACCCAAAATGCTGCAATAAGTACCTTACCTCAAAACCAATTTAAATTTATACTGTTAATCAAAAAGCACTACTACTGATGGGTTCCACTTCAAACATGCATGGGTGTATTCTAAGCAAAATGTGCTAAATATGTCTATTATCTATCTCTACAATCAGCAGAAGGTTGCAGCCAAGTTCTCTCAGAAAGACACTTGTCTTGATCTCGTTGTCTTAAGGGGGTGAGAGTGTGTCAAAACTGTGGCTTCCACATATTGTCGGTCCAAATAAAGTCAAGACACAGGTCAACTCAAACAATGGTCTTTTGAAATTCCTAAGTAATAATCTTGATAGATTGTCTCAACAGACACATATAGGATGATCACTGGACCTCATTATGTACATGTTTAAGAACATGGAAGCTAACCTACTGAAGGAAAAAAGGCAAATTGCACCAAATTTTTTTTTCTGATCACAACAAAGCACCTGGCTCAGCCTTTGAGAGTGGTAGGCACTGTACTATGATAATTTTGTTGAGAAACCTTACCTCATTCACCCTACAAAACCCTAATTTTGCCCTCCAAGACTTCTTTTGTTCCCTGAATTCAAAGAACATTGAAAAGAAACAATCAAGTCTTTCAGGATCTCAAAAATGCAGTTTTGACATGAGTATCAATCAAAGAACACAGATTTCTTCCAAAAAGTGTTAGAGATGGAAGCACTGCTCAAAGTATACAGCATAAATGTAAAATATCCTAATTGAAGAACTAGTTGTGAAATTACACCTACACATTTCTAGATTTGTTGAATAGTTTCTAAAATTTTAGAGCAATAGTTTTTCACTTACACTTGTTACATATTCTTAATGAAAATGAATTGTCATTTTCTAGTCATAAAATCAATTTTCAATTTAGCCATTCTTTACTATCATTTGATTGACTCCTCACTATCATCTGATTAATACTGCTAGAAGAATCCACAGCATCTGGGATACTTAAGCGGGAAAAAACCTTGAACATTGGGTAAGAAAATCACTGCCACCTATACTCAATAAGCCTCATCATTTAGCTAAAATACTTTCTCTACTATGTTACAATGAGTAACCTATACAAGCACTTACTTATACAGCACATAAAATTGCTGTCAGAACAGAAAATCCAACCTTAGTCATATGTTCTCCTGCACACCTAGAACCATTGGCATTTAAGTGATTTCTTAAAAAAGCGTAGCCACTAAAAATGAGCCACACGCAGGTGCACTCACACAGTACCAAAGGGAAAATTGTGACCTCCCAAAAGTGAATGTGGATCTGGGCTACACATTAGACTGCTAAGTGAAAGGTTGGTGTGGGTCATGTACTTGATGTCAAGTTCACGACTGGGATATAAGGGTGGACTAGTCTGTCAATCTGGAGAAAGGCAATGAGTAGCCAATGAGGCCTCTGTGTGGGCATGGCTTTCTCCTGAGAGTTCTGGGAAGTCTCCTGCTATTTCCCTCATGGAGAGGAGAGACATCTTCCCAGTTGCTGGAAGTCGTTTGACTGACAAGACAAGATGGCAGCATCCAAGGAACCAGAAGAGCTGGAGGAGAAGCCACACAGCTTTACCCAGATGTAACCAGACCTCTGAGTCAGAGGCCCCTGCCGGTGCTGAGATATTTCTATCACCAATGGATACTGCTGATGGACCCTGAGCCCTGGAAACGGGAGTCATGAGGGGATCCCTGCCAGAGCCAGGACTCTGCACCCACTGGTCTGTGACTTCGTGAGTCAAAAGGAGACTTTATAGACTGGTATGGGACATAAGGGCTTATATCAGACTTACGACTTTAAACTGGACTGGATTGGGATGCTTTCTCAATGTTCCATTCCTCTTGTATATAAACCTTTCCCTTATATCCATATGTGTGTCTATGAATTTGTTTCTCTCGTCAACCCGGACTAATACAGTTGGAATTCTGAGCTTAACAGCCACTACATAGAAAAGAGATGTGGTAGTCTGTGCCTAGACAGATTTCAGCTGTAGAAATGGGGCAGTTCTACTCTGCTCCAATTTGGGAATCATTTGCTATGTTACTAAGAACTTAGATGCACACTAAGCACAAAAGATAAAAAGAATGGGGGGGGGGGGGAAGGATTTGTCCTGCTTCAAAAAGTTTGTGGCAAAATAAAATAACAGAATTTATTTAAAATAACAGAATTTCTTCATAAACATTTTGAAGCTCCCTTACACATCACATGGAGACTATTAAGACAACGATTTTCCCAAAGGGGAGTGAGTCGCACCCGAGGGCAGACAACCTTGAATTTTTTTAGGTGTTTTAGAGATCCACCCATACTGAAAGATCAAGTTTCTGCATGTTAAAACCACCTACTTGTGATTTTTTTTTTTTTGTTATAGGAGCTGTGGATAACTCCTACACATACACCCACACAGTACTTAGGTGAAATGTGACAGATACAAACACAATTGCTTCAGATCAGTTCAAGGGTCCATTCAAAATTCCTTAAGCGAGTGTATCATAAAAACACTTTCAGGGGGAGGGACACAAAGTGACAAATGTGCCATAACCACCCCTCAAAAAAAGGCATCGTCAAACCAAATGAAACAGAATGCTAAGATTTATTAAGCAAAAGTGAACTACTACTAATATAGAGAAGCTTATGAGTTGGTAGAAAAATGGAATTAAAATTGGAATTTCCCCACAAATGTTTTAGAAGCCCTTTCATATTTAAATACTTCCTCTATGTGAAAGAAATGGAAAACTACCTGGGGGGGGGGGGGTAATTGGGGCATCACTGCCCTCTGGTGGTCATGAGAGCTACCCAGCACTGCTTCTGAGAGCTGCTGCTGGATTTGAACCGCGAAGCCCGCGGGCTGCAGTGCTGCACTCAACCACTCCGCCACCGGGGCTCAGCCAGGAAAATTATTTTTAACAAATCAGCAGATCTAGAAGTAAGTGAAAAAGCTCACTGCTATCAAGTCAATTCTGACTTCGTGACCCTACGGAGGAGGTTGGGAAAGCCCCTTTGGGTTTCAGAGACCGCAAATCTCTATGGGGGTAGAGATTGGGAACGCTGCCTCTCCGGGTTCACACTGCTGCCCTTGCGCAGCCCACCAGGAAAGCACGGGCTACCAGAGCTTCTCACTAGCCGGCGGGAGCAGTCAGGGACGTTCCTGTGTGCTATCTGTGAACTGCTTTCTTTTGAGTTTTCCCGCTGCCTATCGCAACGCTCTTAAAAAAAACTATGGGTAGGCTGAGGAAAGCCCAAAAGAAGATAAATAAGCACACGTAAAAAAACCACAGAATTTACACAAACCCACTGCTAGAGTCGACTACACCTAATAACAATCTCATGTGTTACAGAAAGAATGGTTCCAGTTTTCTTGACTGCAGTTCTTCACAGAAGACAGGTATTTTTTCCACAGCACAACTGAGTTCCAACTACTGATTTATAAATTAATTAGTTGTTTGCACCACTCAGGGGCGCTAAATAAGCATTATAGACCCAGATTGGAACTAGAAACAAAAAAACAGGAGGAAAGAGGGTAAGA
>PVJH01039695.1:0-16231 GCA_004026705.1 Nesogale talazaci | reverse complement strand
ACCACTTATTGCTCGCCCAACCCGTCCATGTGTTTGTCCTCCCCCCCTTCTCCTCTCCTCTCTCTTGCCCCCAGGAATCATTTGCCCAGTCCTTTCTGTGGCGCAATGGGTCTCCAGAGGGATGTATTCCTCTGAGCATCATGTGTCGGCGTGGAGCTTGGACCAGCTCTCTTCTTCTTCCTCCCTTCTTTTCTTTGTCCCTGTGGGTGTGGGATGCTTGTCCCTCCCCCACCCTGTTCTCTGCCACACTCACTACTAGAGATGGAGTCCATCTGACTCGGGTTGCGTCCGTCAGAGCCTTTTCTGACATCCACTTTGGTTCTTCCTTTCCTTTCTTTTAGATGACTGTTTTCTTCATGTATGATGCTCTTCATGTCCTCATACATTAGCGAGCATCAGGTCTTCTGTCAAGGCATCACATATGTTCTCAAGATTCAGGTGGGATAGACTCAAGGTTGTATTGTGACTCTTGAGTAAATTCTGCTTTGTTGCTGTTAGGTGTGGTCAAGTTACTTCTGACTCACAGTGTCCTCGTGTACAACAGAACTAAACACTGCCTGTGCTAGCCTCACAAGTGCTACGTTTGAGCCCATTGTTGAAGTCACTGTGTCCATGCAGCATGTTGGGGCTCTACCTTTTTGTCCTTGCCCCTCCTACTCACCAAGAATAATGTCCTTCCCCAGGAACTGCTCTCTCCTGAACAACATGTCCAAAAGACGTCAGATGAAGCCTCACCATCTTTGCCTCCAAGGAGCGTTCTAGCTGTACAGGCTGTGCATCCTTACTTTTCAACACTTTAAGATGTCTTGAAGGGCCCCGGGGGCATACTGGCTGAGTGTGGGACTGCGGCCCACTGGCGTGGCACTTCAAATCCAGCAGCAGCTCTCCAGGAGCATGGCTGGGCCTCCCACTCCCACCAGAGGGCAGTGATGCACCGCCCCCCCCCCCAAAAAAAAGCTGTCTTGTGTGAAAGATTTACCCAAGGCAATGCATGATTTTTTCTGTCGACTACGACTTCCCTGTCTCACAGCAGCCCTACACAGGGTTTTTCAGGCAGTACATCTTTATCAGAGTAGGTAGCCTCATCTTTCTCCCATGGACTGACTGGTAGTTTTGAACTACCAGCCTTATGGTTCAAAGTCCAACATTTGACACCAATAAAAAGCTTCAGAGGGGGTTTATTTACTATGAACCAAAGGTGGGAAGAAAATAGGGAGGGCAAGACATCAAGTCTAGGAGAAAAGACTGTATATTTTACCTCTCTTCCTTTACAGCAAACATTTTCCTCCCTAAAATGGTTGGATAATTCTATACAAAACTTCAGATATGTTCTTCACTCTCCAATGGGAGACATCCAAAATTAAGTCCAGTCACCATGTTTCTAGGAGCTTGGTATCTTTAACTCCAATTTTTTTAAGGAAATAACTTTTCTTTATTCAATTATGAACCCCACAAAAATAAAAATAACTAAAAATTATCAAAAGTGAGTCATGAAACAGATGCCATGCATATCATTTTATCTGAATCATATATGAGGTTGGGTCAGAGAGAGAGACAGACAGAGAGTAGTGAAGCCAGCATTCCAATCTGGTGACCCGACTGTAAATGGAACAAATGATTGAGTTAACCACTTGAGGTAGACCTACTTTATAATAATGAAGAAAAATCAACCAACTACAATAAAAAGGGTCTAAGGAAGTTTTCAAGATAGTCCCACCGGGCTGAGCCCCGGTGGCGTAGTGGTTGTGCGCAGGACTGCAGCCCACTGGGACGGAGGTTCAATTCCAGCAGTGGGGCTGGGCCTCCTACTCCCACCACCGGAGAGCAGTGATGGCCTCCCCCCCCTCCAAAAAAAATAGTCCCAGCTATTGATCCCTCATCAAACACAATGATTAGCTCATTCATTGAGACTGAATTTACTCTTACTGATCGTGACCCCATAAGATAGCTGAGAACTGCACCAATAATAAGTCTCCACGATTTAATTCTTTGTTGTTGTTATTTATTATTACAAAAAGCAATATATGGCCAATGTAGAAAAAATTTTAAATATAAGACAAAAGGCAACCTAATAGAAAACTATGAACCCTATCGTCCATTGGGGCAATCTGTTATACATCAGTACACATATTTTACAATGTAGAGTGCATGTATATCACATTTTAAAAAATCATTTTATTGGAGACTAATACAACTCTTATCACAATCAATATATACATGCATTGTATGCAGACTACATTTGTGCATTTGTTGCCATCATCATTCTCAAAACATCCTCCTTCTACTTAGGCCCTTGGTATCAGTTCCTCATATTTCCCCTCTGCACTGCCCCTCCCCCACGGACCCTTAATAATGTATGTTATCTTTGTTATGATCATTATTTTCATATCATCACTGTCTGATGTGTCCCTTCACCCACTTCCTTGTTATCCATACCCCAGGGAGGAGGTTATAAGTAGATCCCTGCAATTCATTCCCCCTTTTTACTCGATCTTCTGTCCACCCTCCCGGTATCACCACTCTGCCAAATGAATGGTGGTTTCCCACTATTGACTTTGTGGTTATCAGCCAAGCTTATAACCCACTATGACTCTAGGACTTGTGAAAGGTGACAGGCACAAATCTCAGGGATGCATTCTTCTGGGGGAAGATGACTAAAGCCCGTACAACTACTCCTTTCTACAACCAGGAGACAGCTGGGAGGAGAAAGGACAAGGTGGCCTCAGATCTTCCAGAATGGTTTTAAAGTGAAGTGAATCAACATCTCTATATCCCAAAGGTTGAAGGACCAAGCAGAAAGAGAAGAGAAGGTAACTGATGCATACCCAAGGCATTGAGCGCTTTCCTCCTACCCTGACTCCTGGCCACACTCCTGGGGCCCCTGTGACACCTGGAACCAGACTCAAGAATGGGCTTCTGTGGTGCCAACATTCACGCCTCTACCTGGCCCCTGAAGTGCCAGCAACCAAGCCAGGGAACGAAGTGGCACCAGCATCCAGGTCTCTGCCTGACCCACACGGTTCACCCCAGAGCCAATGACTAGGAACTAGTGAGGCCCCATGCAGCACCAGCCAGGAAACCCCAATATGACTGTGCACTGCCGAGTCCATAGGGCCAACCCTCCCTGCCCCGGGCATGTACACAAGATGCTTTCACTGTCTCAGCCAGCTGTTGCTAACCATAGTTACAAAACTGCAGAACCAAGGGAAGAATTCACCCCAGCACATTTCCTTCTCTCTTCTGATTAATAGCTCCTCCCCACTTCTCAAACTCCCATTTTTCTTTTCTCTTTCTTGTTCTTTCAAACTTCCATTTTTCTTCTTATTCTATTTTCTCTTTCTCTTCCTTCTATATTTTAATTCCTTTCACTTTATAGTTTCGATTATTCCTTTGCAATACCACCTGACAGTCAAATACCCTCACACAACCCAGAAGCCCATGGAACGTGAACAGCTGCACTACAATGTCACAAAAACGGCAATCACAGTACACACACACACACACACACACACACACACACCAGAACAAACAACAGAACATAACCCAGATTCAAAGAAATATTCTGGGGGTGGGGGGAAATAGAGCTGGAACTCACAAATAGAATTCAAAAGAACATTTGTAGTTAGATTTTGGGTCCATTGGATGATGCCTATCAATCAGGTCATAGCTTAATGGTCCCTCCTTGCCAGGGTGGCCTTATTATAAGAGAGATACTGGGAACCTCTCTCTGGTCCTTCCCTTCCCGTTTGCTTGGATTTGGTGTCTTCCTTCAGACCCTGGCAGCTGTGATTGTCCCGCCATACTTCCACCCACTTCAGATCCATGAGACTCTGTACCCATGAGTCTGTAATTCCTTACTTCCTAATTTACCATTTTGTTTCATCAGTCTGCAGCTATGTGAGTCTGAAAAGGGCTCCAACTAGAAATGGAATCATGAACTTGAGTTGGACTGGGTTGGGGCACGTTCTTGATGTAAAATTAATTCTTGACATAATATGCGTTCTTGATATAAAATTAATTCTCAATGTCATATTCTTTCTTATACATAAATGTGTCACTGATTTTGTTTTTTTTTAAAAGAAAATTTAGCCTCACCCAATATATCCAGGTACTTTCAATGGAGATGAAATGTTAGAGAGAACAATGAAAATATGTATATATGTATATATATATGAAAACTAGAAATTCTATGCTAATTAGAATCCCAGAAGATAAATAACAAGATAACAGAATTAATCACATGGTAAAAGAGTAAAGTAATAAAACTAAAGGAATGGAAAGTTAAATGGGTGAGCTTGAAGGCAAATTCCCTTTACAACAACTGAAGATAGAAATAATCATGAAAAATAATAAAGAAAGCTGAAGAAGTATGTGGGACACTATCAAGAGGAACAATCTATATTCCAATGAGAGTCCAGAGCAGGATGAAATTTAAAAAATTACAAAGGAAATGATTTTTTAAATCTTGGAAGAAAACCTCCTTAACACCATAAAATAACTGGAGAAAATAACTGCTCAAGATGCTGAAAGAACACCAGACAGTGTAGACTCAAAAAGAAAAACATCATGACATATAATAGTCCAATGCTCCAAATGTAAGGAAACGAGGAGAATCCTGAGAGCAACTAGGAAAAACAGAACAGATACCTACAAAGGAAACCAATAAGAATAAACTCAGTTTTCTCAGCAGAGACCATGGACGCAAGAAGACAATGGAATGACATATATAAAATACTGAAAGGAGAAAAACTGCCAACCAAGAAATAGTTTATCCAGCAAAATTTCCTTCAAATATGAAAGAGGAATAAGAAAATTTTCAGGCAGGAATAATTAAAGTAATCTGCAATGACAAGTTCAGCATTACAGGAAATACTAAAGGAACACCTTGGGTAGAGAATCAACAATAGTAGCAGATAAACTTGAAAGCAACACGTAGGACAGCACCAAGAAATGAACACTGAATACAGAACGCAAAACAACAGAGAAACAGATATAGAAGAACTAAACCAATAAAATCACAAAACAAAAACAACAAAACTTAGCAAAATGACAGCAATGAACCCATGGGCGTCCCAATTTAATAGACATTCCTACAGTGGTGTTCAGGAAGCTGCAATGAAAATTCATGACTAGGGTAGGGAGGAAAATGTCTAATTTGGAATCCTCATTAAGTAAATCAGACTTTATCTTAAGCATACTTGTTACCAATTAATGGAAAAGAAGTACTCCTTTCTACTTAAAACTGAAGCACCCTAAGTGGGTAGAAGCAAATGATAGCTATTCCAAGTTCATGGATTCTGAATTATTGGACTTTTGTTCAAATCTCTTGCTTTTGAGGTTGCCCAATGATTGGCAACTTAAGTCAATAACTTAACAAACATGTATGTGCTATTTTCATAATTTGTTTTTGTGACATCGCTTAGTTCTTTTTTTTTTTTTTTTTGGCATCACTGCTCTCCGGTGGTGGGAGTGGACATCGCTTAGTTCTTTAGATACAGTTTTGCCATGAATAAGTGCTATTAGCAGTCTTGCCCTGTGTCTCACTCTCACGGTTTTCTTATGCAATGTTCAATCACGTGTTCTTAATCTATATAAATTAATATCATATATATTTTATTCTAACAAGCTCTCCTATATAAGAATGTTAGCCTTGGGCTGAGCCCCGGTGGTGCGGGACTGCGGTCCACTGGGATGGAGGTTCAATTCTAGCTCCCAGGAGCAAAGGCTGGCCTCCTACACCCACCACCTGAGGGCAGTGATGCCTAAAATAAATAAATTAAAAAAAATGTTAGCCTTTCTCACTATCACAGTAATACTTCAATTTTCAATCTCGATTTGTTCCAAATTTGAGTTCCAACACCGAAAAGTTTTGAGTTCTGAATTTATTTTTTCAATAAGACAATATAAAACCAAATAATTGGTGCTGAGGGCCAAAAATTACACTTATAAATTCACTATAGAGGTGTTTTAGCCTTTTCACATATCACTATCTCAGATACATTATCACAATCAAATTGCTTCTGATTTGTCCAAATTGACATTAACTCTTCAACTTCTTTGATAGCCGGGGTTCTTTGTTTCCTGGTCAAGGGTGTTGTTACATCACACCAATGTTGTCATGCTGTCTTAGCCATGTTGCAGTCAGCCTCCAAATCTGACAAGCGGCTACCGGATTCAAAAATTGCAATTATTTCTTTCTTGAAGCTGTAGGTCTCACAGCTTAGCTTCACTGCTGGTATCCCTAACTCTCTTTGCAGCTAGGGTGACAATATTTTACACAAACAAAGTACAAAATTTTAAAAAGAACAATGATGACTTGTCATTACAGAATTTCCTGTTAACTTGAAGATGTAATAAAAGCACAAAGGTGGAGTCCAGCCTCTCATTCAGCCTGATGGCGACTTTGTGGGTGTGGCCTTCTCAAAAAAAAACGAGGTCCTGGTAACCGCCTCCTTTTTCTCTGCTTTCACCTTCTTGCTGGCTGACACAGATGGTGGCCAGAGCTTTGACAAGGTCTCCATCATCATCGGACTCCTCTGACTCTGGGGGTGGACTGGCCTGTGGCCTTCCTGCAGTCTGCATCATTGCTGCAGACTGCAGGAGTCTGAAGAGTGAATTATGGATCCAGCATCAGCTTTATGGACTTGTTTTGGACGAGGCTGGGATATTTTCCCGATATCAAAAACCTCTTGATAGAACACTGTTTCTTACACATGCATGAGTGTCACTGGATGTCTTGCTTACTTTGTACATCATGTTGGCCTTAGTCATTGCACTCTTTGAGATAATAAGCTATATGAAATCATAAGCTCCAGTGGTCAGATTAGAAGTGGTGTTTAAGGTAAACCTTAAATGTTTAAAAAGTATTCTATGTTCATGAGTTATTATGTACATACTATTCTTGCCCTGTTTCCATGGCAATGTATAAATACTGTGATAAGCTTGAATATAAGAATCTGCATAAGATTTTCTTCCTTGGACATTTTAGACTCTCTAGTTGAACATATTATCTCTTTTTGCAAGTTGTATATTTAACAGGCTTTAATAAATTTTGATTACAAGCTCAATATTATTTATGCTTCAGCAATTTAAATCAAGAGCTTTCATGTTCACTGGAGGCAGCTATCTATATTAATGGGTTTAAGTTTCTATGGTTGACACACAGCTAAAATTTTAGAATTTAAGTTGTAAGTTACTTGTATTTTCTATGTATATAATTCAGGAAGGCCTTCGCATTTTTAATATTTTCCTACCTCCCAAGAGTATTACCAAATTAGATTATAAAATCTTTTAAAGGAGTTCTGTTTGGGTTGGTTTAAAAATAAATAAGCACTTAGATAAATCGACTATTTCTATAATTCCAAGAATTAAAGCAATTGAACTGTTTTAATGTGAAAAAGAATATTACTCTTATAGAGACCAGCTCAGAAACATTTTAAGAATTCAAGTTTAATATGATTTAGGTAAATCTTTGGCAAACAAAGCTAATGTAATCTTTTGATTTAATAAAAGCAGCCATGTCTTCTCTAAGTTAATGAAATGAAGTATAATATAAATGTACATTTTATGCCAATTAGGAATATTTTTTTCTTAAGATTACACAGGTTTACTGATCTAATAAGTTTACATTACTTCTACTTAATGGTTAAAATTATGGAAAGCATAAATTTGCATTTCACCAAGTTGAAGTACTCTGTCAACCTATGTATTTCAACAATAATTAGCCTGGAGTTAGATTCCAAGATCCTAGGTAACTTGAAACCTTGAGCTGATGCTGAACTGAATTACTTACTGGATATTTATTAGATACTGTATTAGTTTCCTAGGGCTAGGATAACGAAGTACTAGACACACAGGTGCTTAAAACATCAGAATTGATTCATCCAAAATTCTGAGGCTTAAAAGTCTGCAATCAAGGTGTTGACAGAACCGTACTCTCTTTGATGACTCTACAGGAAGATTCTTCCTTGCTTCTGTTGGCTTCTGGAGATCCGTCATGTTCCTGGCTCATGTGGCCTTTTTTCTCCTGATCCTGTGGAAAAACAACTTGGGGTGGGGCTGAGGGAAAGAAGAAAGAAGAACAACTTGGGGTATTTCCCCCTGAGTATTGAGGAGCTGTTGCCTTTGTCCTAGTTTGGGGGGAAGTCACGTGGGAAAGGGCCGAACGTGATGGGTCAACTTGGCTAAGCTATGATTTTCACTGGTTAGCAGACACGGCACTAATGGGTGACCCATAATATAATGCACTGGCCTCCGTGCTGTGACCCGATGTGACGCGCCCTCCGGCTGTCTTTCTTTGTGTAGAGTGCCTGTATCCGTAGACCGATGGGAGTCCCATGTAAAAATGGCATGGCGAGGGGTCACAGACCCTCCTCTTTTAATGCATGTGTGTGCCAGAGAATCACCACCAACACCAGCCCAAATCTGATCCCTGTGAGGGGGAGGTCATCAGACACACATTCTCCCTCCTATCTTTTCTGAATGTGGTCAGCCGCCATCCCTCCCACGGCACTTTCTCTGCTGGATTTGATCATTCGTTGCAGTGATCACCCCGAGCACAGAGATTACACTCATAGATAGGGAAGGGTTAGGGAAGTAACCAAGCATGCAATTCAGGATCAATGTAGTTCTGTGGTCAAGACAACTTCTCAGCTGTATGTGCAGTCTGACCTGTCAGTCTGACCTGCTGAAGCAAGTGTTACCAAACTCTTTAGGTCAGGGGCACCCTACTCCACCAGTAAACCATTCAGCTCTCTAGTTCTATGGGTTGGCAAATCTAGACATGTTAAGTGCCCAGAGCAGGGGAGCTGAATACATGGATCATGCAAACGTAATGTGGGTAGATTGGATGGCTTTTAAAAAATAGACGTAAGCCCATCCTCAATCCTGTCGCTTAATTGATACACAGTGCAGCCAAGCAGATACAATCTTAGATGTCAAACGTATGCCGCAAAGCCGACAAGCTAAGTCAACCAGTTTTAAAACTTTTCTTTGCTGGAGCCAATGGCTACATTCCTTTTGGGGAAGAGACTGGGGTTGATTCACTTGCCTCAAAAATTGCAACCCTGTTTCACCTGAACTCTTCTGGACTAGAAGATGAGATTTTGGCACTACAGGCCAACATTCAGCTGAAGTCCAGAGCGCATGAATAGTTCTGAAACTGACTCGCAGAGGAGAAGTACCCAAACATGAGAAAATGTGCTGCCTCCTTGACTGCGTTATTTGGGTGAGTCAGTCCTTTCCCACATAAAGATCATGAAGTCCAAGGTCCGCTCCACCATGACTGATGATCCTTTGGAAGTGTGCTTGAGGCTGGCTGTCAGCAGCTACTGTCCGGACTATGCATCCCTGGCCCATTCCACTCAGTGTAAGTCATCAGAATAAACTCAGGTCATGACAGCAAATATATATAGTTAATTGTGCTGTGCTGTGCAATATGGACTCATGTGGTTTTGCAGGATGCATAAACATACATTGTAGATATAAAGACTTCTCAATGCACTTATGAATAAATGTAATAAATAAGAAAAAATAAATATGTTTTTCATTCTTGTAGTTGGTAGATCATTTTGACTTGAAAATTTTATAAGTAGCTCTCATGCTGAAAAAATATGTGCGCACCCCTGGCTAGAGGTATACCACATAACCAACAAGTCTCCCCCTTAAAGGTGCTGCCCTTTCTCAGGCGAAGGCTCAGAAAGTCCATCATGCTACCTTCCCCCTGGTTCTGCTGCTGACAATTCTCTAACTACAGATACCTAGAGTATTTCTAAGTGAATTAGAGTATTGATACACTGATTGAGCATAATTTAAAATTTATGTGCATCTTATTTTTTATATTTTACAAAGAGACTATATCTTTGGACTGAGCCCCGGTGGCATAGTGGTTATGCATGGGACTGTGGCCTACTGGGATGGAGGTTTGATTCCAGCTCCACGGAGCAAAGGCTGGGCCTCCTACTCCCACCACCTGAGGGCAGTGATGCCCCCCCCCTTGAAAAACAACAAAAAAGAGACTATATCTTTGGATAGTTGATGAATATGTTCATCTCTTTGGGAAATGCTAGTGTGTGAAGAAAACCAACCAGCACCAAAGCCATTGCATCTAGTTCATAAGTCAACTCATAGAAACTCTGCACCGGGTTTCCACAACTATTAGTCTTTACAAGCACACACGGCCTCATCTTTTTCCCATGGAGATGCTGGTGGGATAGAACCCCTGACCTTATGGTTAGCAGTTTAACCCTTACCTCACCAGGGCACATCACAGACATGGTTAAATCATTTACCTCTTAAATTTCTCTTAAAAATAGTAGTTTATTTGGTTAATTGTCAGAGATATTTTCTCTTTCTTTTCTTTTCTTTTTTTTTTTGTTTTGTTTTTTGGTGGCATCACTGCCCTGGTGGGAATAGTAAGCCCAGCCATGCTGCTGGATTTGAACTGTCAACTCTGTGGGCCGCAGTCCCACAAACTACCACTAAGCCACCAGGGCTCAGCCAGATATTTTCTCTTTCATACTCTCCCAAATATCTATTATAGCCTGAATTTTTCTACATTTCTTTTTCCATGCATGTTTTTATAACCTTTAAAAATGTTTAAAGGTGTCTTCTTGTTTTTACTGCTGTGAATATAAACCGCAAAATATATGCCAATTCAACAGAAACAGTCTCCTTAAACCAGTATTTCTGTCACCATAACCCCTCTTTTTTTTTTTTTTTTAAATCAGGGGAGAGTGTGTAAACGCCCTCCCCCACTACCACAAATCACGCAGACAGGCGTCCCACATGAGGGGAAACCGAAGGAGTCAGCACACCTGGAGTGCAATGGGTGTGCCTCGTCCAGGGAGAACCATCTCTGTGAGCGTGCTACCTCCTCTGCTAGGTAAGAGTCATAACCCCTCTTTTCATCACTCCTCCTGCTCTTGGTAACCACTAATAAGCTTTTTTCTTTACATTGTCTTTTCTTATCTTTGTTTAAAAGTGGGGTTATACAACATGTTTTATTTTGCTCAGGATGATACAGCAAACTTCCAGGCATCCAATTACACAGATCAAGTGTTCCCTTTCTCCTACTGGTTGGGTAGTGTTCCATTGTACGTTTACCATATTCTGTTGACCTACTCCACCGACTGATGGACATTAGATTGTCTTCAACTTTGAGCTATTGTGAATAGTGCTGCTATCCACATCTTAAAAAATATTCCCATCATGATCACCATCATGATTATCTTCTGCCTAAACTATTTAACTAGTCCTCTAGTTGTTCTTATAATTTAGAGTAACATGAGTATTAAAACAATGGGAAGGGCTGAGCCCCGGTGGTGTGGTGGTTGAGTGTGGGACTGTGGCCCACAGGGTTGGCGGTTTAAATCCAGCAGCAGCTCTCCAGGGGCAAGGTTGGGCCTCCTACTCCCACCAGGGGGCAGTGATGCCCACAAAAAAAACCCCAAGACAAACAAACAAAAACCAAACCAAGCCAAAAAAAAAATGGGAATATTGTACCATCTCTTTATCACTGCTAGAACTTGCTTTTTGCATCAGCTGGTTCCAGCCTACTTTTCAAACGTTATCTTCGGTCCCTTTTCTATTCACTCATCCACTCACTTCCTTTCAGTCATAAATGCCATGGTCTCCATGAACACACCAGGCCCCTGTTCACCCCAGGGCCTTGGTGCTTATTGTTCTTTCCACCTGAATCTTCTTTGCATAGTAGGATTTTCCCTCATTGTTCTCTCCTCAGAGCACATCTTACCTTCTCAGAGAGATTCTCCTTGACTACCCTGTCTAAAGTGGCATCTCCTCCATCACATTTCTAGTTTTTTGACTTTCTTCTTCTCCTTGTCTGCTGAGTTCCATGATCTTAGCTATTTTTTATTTGGCCATTTTCTGTCAGTTCAACTGGGATATAAAAAAAAGTAACAATCTTCGGGCTGAGCCCCGGTGGCGTAGTGGTTGTGCGCGGGACTGCGGCCCACTGGGTTGGAGGTTCAAATTCGGCAGCAAGGCTGGACCTCCAATTCCCACCACCAGAGGGCAGTGATGCCCCAAAAACAAAACAAACAAACAAACAAACAAAAAAGTAACAATCTTTTCTTCCTCAAGGCCAAGAATGCATCTGAGCTATAATAACTCGATACATATGAGGGTGAGTCAAAAAGTATTGTGACTTGTGGTCTAGTTCATTATCGCACAGGATTATTCCAAGCAAATTGCGTTTAAATATCTCCGTGGTAAATTGGAAGCACCTGGGTGGTATAATGGCTGATTACCACAAGATCAGAAGTCTGAAACCATCAACCCTTTCTCTGGAGAATGGTGGGCTCCAATAAACAGTTACAGTCTCGGGCTGAGCCCCGGTGGCGTAGTGGTTGTGTGCAGGACTGTGGCCCACTGGGATGGAGGTTCAATTCCAGCAGCAGCTCCACAGAAGCAAAGGCTGGGCCTCCTACTCCCACCACCAGAGGGCAGTGATGCCCAAAAAACCAAAAACAAACAAACAAAAAATAAATAAATAAATGAGGGGGAGTACAGATTGGGGACCCAAAGCCCATCAACAGGTAAAATGACATGCCCTTACAGAGGGGTCACAGGGAGGAGAAGAACCAGTCAAGGTACAGTGTAGCTGCAATGAAGTATGCAACTTTCCTCTAGTTCTCAAATGCGTCCTCCCATCCACTATCATTATCCCAATTCTACCTGACAAATCCAGCTAGACCAGGGGATGTACACTGGAGTCAGAAACATGAGGAATTCAGGATAGATGATCCTTTCAGGATCAGTGGTGGTGGGAGTGGTGAGACTAGGAGGGTGGAGGGATGGTGGAACAGAAAGGGGGAACCAATTTCAGGGATTTACATATAACCTCCTCTCTGGGCAACAAGGAAGTGAGTCAAGGGGCACATCGGACAGTATACAATATGAAAAAGTAATAACAATTTGTAAATTACTAAGGATTCATGGGGAGGGGTGGGGGAAGAGAAATATGGGATTTACTTTACTTTTAAAAAAGGAGGGGGAAAGAGGAGCTTATATCAAGCTTATATATAGGAAAAAATTCAGAAATGATGATGGCAACATGTGTACAAATGTGCTTGATACAAATGCTACATTGAATGTTAAAAGAGCTGTACGAGCCCCCAATAAAATCATTGAAAAAAAAAAAAAGACTTATATGAGAACTCATAGCAAGTGTCTGCCCCTCTCGGTCATGCTCTGTGGAGGTGTTTTCTGCTCTTCACTTTGCAGAAGATCATGTCTTTGATGCCAGGTTTTCTCTCACTGGTGTGACATGTTCCCCATGGGAGGATGCCTACAGCATGAGGTGCTGTTGATTTGGTGTAGGATTTCATAAGCAGTGCGAAAGCTTAAATAAAAACAAAAGTGGAAGGGCAGTGAGAAAGAGGAAGGCCCTCACCCAGATGGGTTGATGCAGTGCTTGCAACAATGAACTCAACCATAACAAGAGTTTGGAGGGGAAATGAGGAGCGGACACCAGGGGCTCAAGTAGAAAGCAAGTGTTTTGAGAATGATGACAGAAACAAAGGTACAAAAGTGCTTGACACAAAGGATATATGTGTGGATTGTAATAACCCCTGATAAAATGATCTAATTTTCTTTAAGCTAAAAAAATAAAGAGTTTTGAGGATAGTGCAGGACTGAGAGAGAGACACAACGAGAAAGACAAAGAACAAGATTGATTGATGGATGCCAAGATTTTAGAAGTGGGTAAGTCCAGTCTGGTTTAAATCATTGGGTCCGATGTTAAGGTGGAGGCTTCTCCTAATCACTTGGTTAGAGGTGTTGATGAACCTGGAAGTGAACAAGAAGTGTGGAAGATGAAGCTGTAAGGCCAGGCCTGGGGATGCAGAGGTGGGGAAGGTGGGCAGGTCAGGCTTATGGCCATAGAGTCTCATGAATGCCAGATTTGCCAGGTAGATGGCCGGCTGCTGAAGCCTCCCGGGGTCAGCAGACCATGGCAGCCTGTTGGTTCAAGTTCAAAGAACCAGCCACGTCAGCGAGCCAAATGCAGGATCCAGATCCAGGAAGAGGCCACCATGAGCTCCACAGAACGAACTTCTACCAGAAATAGCCCACATACGTGCCCGAGGAAGCATCCTAAGAAGTGTGACTGTACTGAGGGCTTGTACGTCGTCTGACTCCTCCCGTAGCACCTCGGCTGCCCGTGGCCCAGGCGCTCGTGGCATTAATTACGCGACAACGCACCTGTGTATTCTGCAAGGGTAGGCAGGGTGTTCTAGGAGAATTTCATGGTGAAACTTTGCCCTCTCCACTCCGCAACTCAGATCTTGCTCCCTTAGATTTCTTCTTGTTCTCCAAACTCAAAGGGCGTTTCAAAGGGACACAACTGGGGTCTCGTGAGGGGCCCCGGACGGCTCTTTTAACATGGTTTAAACTCGAGAGCGCATACTTCTTAGAGGAGGAGTTAAGAGAGATGGAAATGAGATGTAGCAAGATTATGGAAAAAGGGGAGTGTCTCTACGGAATGCCTGCCCTCAACAAAGATTAGCTGATCAAGGAGTTGCACTGAAACCAGACACAGGATAGACACCCATGGGGAGGAGCCACAGCTGGACAGGTGCAAACTCAGGTCTCATAGGCGTGTGTGTGGGTGTGGGTGTGGGTGTGGGTGTGGGTGTGGGTGTGTGAAGGTCAACCTGGGCACACACATGCTAGTCATACATGACACATGCTCCTGCACTCAGCCACTAAGACTGGCCAATACGCTCAACCACTGTTCCCCCCGCCCCCCAACAAGTAGGGATCGGAGGTGATAAATAGATGGAGGGCAGGCTGAGTTCTCTTTGGTCTCCCTCTGCAGGACTGCGTGTGGGATACACATGACCTTCTCAGGTCTCTCTCTCTCTCTCTCTCTCAACTTTTTTTGGTTTGGTAGGCTCTCCTTTCTGGCCATTTTCCACGTGGTTTTGGGTGTTCCCTGAAACAGACCCCAGTCCTTGCCATGCGTCCTTGCACGCTTTCCGGTGTGTACTACCCGAGGCTATCTCCCAAATCCGCCCTCTCCCTCATAAAAGTTAATGGGATTTACAAAAGTGCTTCTGCTGCGGGAATGCTGTCAGTGTTGAGAAGCGAGCACCAGGTAAACCATCCCAGAACCCTAACAGAAACTGCCTCCTCAGAAGTGTGTGGGACTCAATGGATGATCTGCGGAGACAGAACAGCTTCCGATTTTGCTGGTCTTGTTTAATAAATGCTCCTGTTGTCTTGTAGAACAAGCCAAATCCGTCTTAGAAGAAGAGCCAGAATGCAGCGTAGAGGCAAGGATGGCAAGATTCTGTCTCACATACTTTGGACTTCTTCAGAGGAGTGACAGTGTCTGGAGAAGGAAATCAGGGTTGGTAAAGGGGAGGAAAAAGAGGAAGGCCCGTGACAAGACAGACGGACACAGTGGCGGTAACAATGGGCTCAAGCACAGGGGCGATCGTGAGGACGAGGTAGGACCAGGCAGTGTTTCCGCCTTGGTGCATGTCAGGTTGCTATGAATCAGACCCAACCAGATGCCAACTACCAACAACATGGCAGCAATACTTTTGATTCACCTGGGTATCCATTTCATGGATGAACGGGTGTCAAAAGCATGGATGAATCTTGCCATCTGTATCCTGACCCCTCCTGAGCTGAAGAACCAGGCCTGGGCCAGGACTGTGTGTCTTCTTCCCATTCTTAATATCACCAATGGTTTCTTGTTTAAGAGTTGTCATACATTGAATGGTTGCTGAAATGGATGCTGAAATCCCAAAATGGATGCTGAAATTCTAACCCCTAAACTGGTAAATATGATCTTGTATGGAAAAAGGGGGTTTCTTCTTTTATGTGAATGAGGCCACATCAGAGTGGGGTGGATTTTAAGACACAGATGAGGGAAGAGAAAGATCAAGGAAAGTTAAGGAGGACAGGGAGGGCAACCCACCAACTAGGAAGGATGCCCCTTGAGCCAAGCTTTGAACTGAGGCTTCCAGCCTCCTGAACTGTGATAAACTAAATGCCTGTTCTTTAAAGCCATCCCTGTGGGGTTGTGTTACTACCAACACTCGGTAATTAAGACAATGACCTTAGCCTCCAGGCATAGATTCCGAACAATGAGATAGGAGTTGCAAGGACCCTATCTTCTTGAATCTTGCCAGGAATGTTGCCTCTGCCCCCTTCCCCCAACCCTCTGGCATTCCAGTTCTTTTTTTTTTTTGGCATTCCA
>PVJH01039694.1:0-16164 GCA_004026705.1 Nesogale talazaci | reverse complement strand
CGGTTGGTGTCCCCAGGTAAGGAGAGTTCTGCCTGGTTGTCTAATATACACAGTGCAACTGTGGACGAGGAGTCCGGGGACACAACAGCTACGTGTCCGACCACCCCCTACCCCCACCCATGGCTCTGGGAGAGCCAAACATTGCTCACAGGAAGATTCCAGCCCAGGAAGCCCTCATGGGGCCATACTCTGTCCAGGGGGTTGCTGAGTCAGGACGTGGGAGGGAAACAACAAAATGTGCACAGGGAGGAGGGGGGGGGGAGGCGAGTGTGCAACAGGGCACTCAATTGACACCGAAGACTGTGAAAAGATCCCCACAATGTTCAGTGCTACCTGGAGGGAAGTGCAGGGTTTTAATTGTCTGTTTTGTTCACTGTCCCCGGGTCACAGCAACGTCGCGTACAAGAGCGCAGAACACGGCCAGGTCCTCAGCCTGCGCCGCCCTCAGCCTGGTGCTGGTGTGTGCCTCCCCACCGCAGTCGCTGGGCCCGTCCGCTTTATCGGGGGGCCTTCCTCCCTACTTAACCGAGCACGACGTCCTTCTCCAGCTTCTCCAGGGACTGGTCTCTCCTGACAAGACGTCCCACAGACGGGAGATGGAGTCTGCCTGTCTGTGCCCCTGAGGAGTGGTCGAGCTGCACTTGTTCCGGACAGATCTGTCTGGCCTTGGGCGGACCGGGGTTCGCTTGCTGTCTCCTTCACCAGCACCCCCGCTCAAAGGCAGTGCTTTTCCCTCGGTCTTCCTGAGTTCACGTCCCACTTCCACACGCATATGCGGCAACGGGAAACGCCCCAGGGCTTGGGTCAGCGCAATGTAACAGAACACCCCTGCTTGTCGACTCTCTAACGCGGTCTTGGGTTGCAGGTGCACGAAGATAGTGTGTCCATTGATCCCTAGGCTGCTGCTTTCCATAAGCATGGATCATGGATCCAAGCAAGATGAAATCCTTGACGATCCCAAGGCTTGATCCGTTCTTCACGGTGCTACCTATTCGTGGTCCTGTGTTGTTATCTAGTTCGTTTTCACTTAAAGTGTGCTCCAGTCATTCCCCTCCCTCCCTCTCCCCCCACCGAAATGAGGAACAGACTGGGACTCCCAAAGACCTAGTCTCGGGCTCACCAACACGCCTGCTCTTGTAGAAGCAGCAGAAGGAGGGGCACATGCGGACGAGGGGTGCTGGGTCGCCTCGGGGCGCCAGCTTGCCTCCTGGCACAGCTGCAATGCCCAGACCTGGGGGAAGGAGAGAGCCTCACGAGGGCTTCGGGGGCCTCCTGGGCAGCGCAACCACCGAGGAAGACATGGCTTGCAGGGGCTGGGGTCTCTAGTTGCGCTGGCCCTGCCCCCAGTCCACTCTCTGCGCAGCCCACGTGGGGCTGGGACGGAGGGGCGCATCACGCTGACCTCGGTGGCCCCAATGAGCCAGGGAAGGGAGCAAGGCAGGGAAGTTCTACAGCAGGGTCCCTGAGGCCCCCACCCCTCCCCCAGCCCCGGCCTTGCTATCGGGACCCGCCCTGGGCAAGCCCTGGGTCCTGGCACAGAGGACAACGGTCAGGATGTGAAGACAGAGAAGGAAGCGGGCAGGCGGGCAGTCGATCCGCACCTCCAGTCCCCGAGGGCCCAGACACAGGGAGCCGGCTCAGGCTGCCTTGGCTCCGGGAGAAGGCAGGCCGCCAGTGTCTTATGGACAAACCAACCAGCAGGGCTGCCTTCCACACAGTGCCCGCACCTCCACTACCTCCCTTAGCTGTATGACCTCCACCCCCGCCCCCTCCACTGCCCCACTGCAGAGGGCGGCCGTGGTGGCTGGGACAGCAACGGACCCTTTGTTTGCCTAGACTGGTTGGCTTTTCCAAAAAAAAAAATGTGTTTTCATTGGGATTCAGTGGAAGTTGACAGAGTAGACCGCTCTTTTCACTCAACGGTCCGATGTGTATGAACTGCCCCCTGGTTCCTGATGTGTGAGGCCCCTTGGCCCTTCCACTCAGGAGTGGTGACCCTTTTTTTTTTTTTTTTCCAAATGAGGAAATCATGTGGAACAAAAGACTGTTCGGAAAATCGTCTCACCTGATACTCTCGCCACCCTGTTCCCAATGTGCCTCTGTGGAGCGGACCTCCGATCAGTAAAGGAACACTTGAACCAAGAGGTGACGGGTGGACCCCAGAGCCCCACTCGGCTTCCCCTTTCCCCGATTGACAGTGACCCTCAGAAGGGTTACACCCCAAATGATTACGTGGTATGATATATAGATCATTTGTCAACACCATGATCTCTTCTTAAAAAGAAGGGTCGAACAACGCCCCCACAGAGACCTGGGGACGTCACCCTTCCTGCTGGCTTCTGCTCTCCCGATGGCTTCTGCCACCCTGGAAGTCGGTGCTCGGTGATGTCCAGAGAGCTCACAGGCGGGGCTAACACTTATCCGCTGCCCCTGGGCGTCTGGTGGCCAGACTACACAGCCGCCCTGCCCCCCTCTCTTAAGAAAGGGAAGCAGGGGGGAAAATGCCCAAAGAAACCTTATAGCAGTTGCTTCCTGCTCATAAACAGGGAGGAAATGAAAAGGGCCGGGGGGTGCAGAGGCTGTGTGCTGTGTAAAAGCCGCGGGAGCCCTGCAGGGGCCGGAACCTACAGTATAGTCTTCCATGATCTCTAGGATCCCACCCCACCCCCTCCCCTCGCCAGGGCTGAGGCTCACCACGGCTTTCTCGGACACAGGCGTGGTGGGCCGTCCGTGCCATCAAACACTGACTATGAACGCCATGCTTGGGAGAACGTCCTTCTCCGCCAGGTCCCGGCAGCCACAGCCTGCCCGGCAGCACTCACCTTCCTGGCGCGGGCTATGAACCCAGCAGCCCTGGGGCGCATCATGGCTCCCCAGAACCACCATCGTCAGAGGCCGCGGGGGGTGATGGATCCACCTTCTGGGGGCCGCTGAGTGCTTTCTCACTGCGTCACCAGGCGGCGGTGGCTCGTGTATGCTGCTATTGGAATTGGCTCCCGGTCACAGAACTGATTTTGAGGTCGATTTCCTGAAAATCTCAGCTGGGTATACACACACACACCACCACCACCACCCCAGGGCCCTCAAATCCACCTCAGTCCCTTGGACCCGGTCAATCCTAAGATGATCTGAGAAGCCAGTACCCAGTGGAGCCAGGAGAGAGGGCCGTGCCATCACACCAACCGGCAAGTCGTAACCGGGCATCTGTCACGCGGCCACTTGGCGGGACCGAGGGCTTTCCGAGCGGGATCACATGGTCCCGCTCATGCTTTCTAGTAAAGGGCAGGAGGGAGACGGGATGTGCCTGAGCTGCGGTCTTCCGAGGGGAAGCCGGGATCGTGCTAAGGAAGGCTAGGCAGGACCCTAACCGCCGTTCGGGAAAACCCTCCACCTGCCGGCCTCCACGACCCATCTCTGTGCGCCATGCAGCCCAGGCAGGGCCCTGGCCAGACGGCACCGAGGACAGCCGTGTCCCTGAATACGGGTCCCCGCAGTCACAAGCCTCTCCACCCCTCCAAATATTTGAAGGTCCCGAAGTCTTCGTCTCAATCTAAAACCACACTCACGGCCACCGAGTCCATGCCGACTCTGAGGGGCCCTACAGGGCCGAGTAGATGTGCCCCTGTGGGTTTCCAGTCTTTAGCAGAGTAGAAAGGCTCATTTTCCTCCCTCTGAGTGGCTGCTGCTTTAGCACTGCTGACCTTGGAGCTAGCACCAAGCCTCCTAGCATTCACCGGGACCTGTTTCACAGAGGAGAGAGCTGGGTGGCACAATGTTTACGTGCTGACGAGCCACAAACCGAGAGTTCGGCTAGTCGGACTCACTCAGCAACTCTGCGGGAGGAGAGGGCCAGCCCGCTGCTCATCGGAAGGTTACAGGCAAAGAAAGCCTCTCAGGCAGCTGTCCTGTGTCCCCGGCAGGGGCTCTGAGCCAGCGGCAATGCCAGGGCACCCAGCCCAGCCTTTAGCCAAGGAGGCCACTGTCATCGAAGACTTCGGGGAGCGGATAAAGACAGATAAAGACAGAGCTGTCACTCCGCCCGCGAAGGGCCCAGACGGCAGTTCTGTCCTACTGTCCTTAAAACCAGAGCCACCACCAAGGGCTCGGTGGCACATGGGGCTGATAACCACCAAGGTTGGTGGTTCGAGCCCACCAGCTGCTGCGAGGCTGTCTGCTTGAGTAGGGTGCTGTTGTCTCAGAGGCGCCCAGGGGCAGTCCTACTCTGTCGTGTGGGGTCCCTGGAGCCAGGCCAGCCCAATGGCAGAGGGTTGGGAAAAGCCTTTAAGGGAATGCTGTGGGGGGAAGACTATTAAGTGGACCGCCACTGACCGGTCCAAGAACAAACAAACAAGCTTCCAGCCCTTGGAGAAAGACTGCATGCTTGGTGAAGCAGAGGGTCGGCCACAACAGCGACGGCCCTCATCGAGACAGGTTGGCTCGGCGGTTCCTGTGACCTTGGGCGCAAGTGTGGGCAGATGGCAAGGAGGGCACAGGTGCTTCCTGCACTCACTATGAGAGGATCCGCGGCTCCATGGCACCGGCCAACAACTCCCGCAGCCCGTCTACTGTGCCGTGGTCAAACCAACAAACGACTCGGCCTCAGCTGCCAGTCACCCTGGCCTGACAAGCCAATGGCTTCTCTCCGTCCAGAAGACGGGTGGGTTAGAAGGGCAACAAGCTAGTGTGTTATTTCTAAGGACATGTTCTTCACAACCCTCCTCCTCATCCCCGCGGACTTAGGAAGGAGGAAGAGCATCAGACAGCGCTGCTTAACAAGGGGCCACTTGTTCCAAACCTTCTCAACGCAGTGACCGGGGAGTCCATGGGGCCAGTTCTGCTAAGGATCAAGTGACAGTTTGGGGGCAAGTAAGAGCGGATGAGGAGCGGGAAAGACAGGGGGACACCCCAGTCCCCCCTCCAGAGGGAGCACCAATGGAGCCAGGCCTTTCCTGCCACGTTACTTGTCACCTGGGGGGTCCCGGCCTACCCGACCGGGTCCTTCTCCCAGGGACCCCCTCTCCAGCCCCTGTGCCAGATGCCTCAAAATGGCTAACGTGTGTGGTAGTCATGTACTTGTGTGTCAATGAGATCTCTGGGTGGTCATGACTTTCTCTTAGAATTCTGGGAAGTCTAGCAGTATTTCCCAATTGGAAAAGAGAGACTTGACTCACTCTCTCTGGGAGACGAACTACTAATAAGATGAGACGACAGCATGCTGATCGATCCTGATTCTTGGAGAATAGAGGAGAGGCCACATGGGCTTGCCCTGATGAAGCCTAACCTCTGGGGCCGGAGAAGGCATGTGGAGACTCCTGCCAGCACTGAGATGCTTCTACCACCACTGGATACTGCTGATGGACCCTGATCCCTGGAAACGAGGAACTATGGGGTGACCCCTGCCAGCGCGGGATCCTTCTACTGCCCCTGGACACATAAGACTCTGCACTCACTGGCCTGTGATTGTCTTGGTGTCATTGCACGTGCTTCATTAAGTCGGAAGGAGACTTTATAGACTGGGATCGAACATATGGGCTAGTATCGGACTTCTGACCTTGGACTGGACTGGATTGGAATGTTTTCTCAATGTTCCGTTCCTCTTGTATATAAACCTTTCTCTTCTATCCATATGTGTGCTTACGAATTTGTTTCCCTAGTCTACCTGGACTAACACCACGTGAGAGCTTGCTTCTTGTTTTGCTCAGGGCTGGGCCAGTACAAGGTGCAAGTAGTGAAGAAAACAGGCGTGCATCTTGGAGGTGAACGGGGGGAGGGGACACACACAAGCGATGTCATTAGCAAAGGGGGACAGGAGTCGTCACCAGGCTATTCCCAGCAGAAACACATCTTATTGTCTTTAGAGGTCTCCAACCCTCCCTCCGCCGGCTGGCAAGATCCCCCAGGTGGTCACCTTGATGGAGTCAGACACTGTTCTCCCAGAGTGGCTGCTGGGTGTGGACTGCTGACCTTCTGGCGAGCACATAGCCACACAGTCCACTGTGCCACCGGGACTCCTGGGCTCTTTGCTGCCACTGTACATGCTCATAACCGCCCCGTGCACACAGGACAAAACAGGCTCGAGCCCCGCCCTCCCCACAGGGGCTACCCTCTGTCCTTGCTGCAGCCCCTGTGTCAATGTATCTTGTGGTGGGGGGGGGGGCTTGAGTTTCTGCTGACCCTCTACCAAGCAGGCTGTCCTTTTCCGGGGGCTGGGCCCCTCACCCCCGACGGCCTGGCCCGGGTATGCGAGAGGAAGCCTGGCCATCCTGGATACTGAGGGGCATAATGGCTGCCCCTCTTTCCAAAACAGATGGAAAACGCTTAGCGAACCCACAAGTGGTAGTTCCGATGAGGCAACTGGTTCTCTCTGGAACCTTCCCTCATGTTTTCCTACAAGAAACGCAGGCCTCAGAAAGCCCTGAGCACCCGCCCCAGAGAAGGAACTGGGTCCAGAAGCAGCAGGGGAGAGGGAGAGAGACGGGAGGAAGAGGCGGCGGGGGCCAGGAAGCCGTGGGTCAAGTGAGGACATGGCATGTCTGGGGCGGGGGACTCTGGAGCCGCGCACAGCGAGAAGCCTGGTCTCCCTGGTTCCGCCAAAGCAGACCGTGATGGCAAGATGACAGATGCCTGCGCTGACCTCTCAAAGGACACTGGAGCCCAGAGTCCAAAGCTGTCAGGGGCACCCCGGTCCTGAGACTGGGGCAATCCTAGCACTGGGCCGATCACAGGAAGATCTTTAGGTGCAATTTTTGGGAGGTGGCTTAAATTGACTATTATCGTTTGGTGTCACCAGGCCAGTCCTGACCCACAGCAACCCCGAGCACAGCAGAGCAAAACACCGCCCGGTCCTGTACTATCCTCACCGCTGATCCTGAGGGGGAGCCCACGACCTTGTCCAGGGTCCCTCAGGGAGCAGGATGGGGCTGCCCGCTCTCGTAAAGTTACGGTCTCGGGCCCCCACCACAGGGGCAGTTCCACTCTGCCCTACAGGCTGCCATGAGTCAGGGTCAACTTAAAGACAGTGAGGCTGGAGGTTTCGGAGGGTCACTGGGGTTTGGCTTGGAGGGGTTCGGGGGCCGTCTTGGCTCCTCAGAGACATGTGCTTAAGTCTCCGAGGAGGAACGTCAGCGTGTGTCCACACACTTTCACAGGGGACCCCCCCCAAAGGGCAGCGGCCCTGCAAACCGCTGCCAGTGAGGATGGGTCTTCCTTGTTCTGTTTTGACAACTTTTCGCAGGCGTGGACTTTTTCAGAACAGAAAGCTTAAGTGAGGAGAGGGGCGGAAATCGCAAACGTGCTCCAAGTTCGGGCACAAACCCTTCCATCAGCCGTGGGGTGTCTTTTCCACTTGCCCAGCTCCCTCTGTTCCTGAAGGCACCTTTCCCGGGATTGAGGGGTCAGCCGGCTCGGCCGTGGCCATGCCACATGTGGGCAGCTGCGATCCACTGAAGCTGACCCCTCGCAGGCTGAATAAAGCCTGAATGCAGGACTCCCGCTCTAGGGAAGACTTTCTCTGCCGCTCTGGGGGAAGGTCCTCTCTCCTCTGATGCTCCCACGTCCGGGCATCCATCTTCTCCTGGGTCTACGAGGGTCTCAGCTCGGGACCCACCAGGCCCAAAGGGCACAGTCCACTCCCGCCCTTGCCTCTCTGCTTCCTTCTCTCTGGGAAGATTAAAGGAGCTCAGGCCACACCCCCAGGAAACTCCCCTCACATCAGATCAGGGCTGTGCCTGCATTATGGGTGGGGTGGGGTGCAATGCCCTTAATCCTCTTCAGCCTGACTGGCTGATCGGGTTAGGTGGGGTCACGTGACAGGAAGGCAGGTATGGTGGGGACACCCCCTGATCCATGGGCTTTCCTCCACGCCCCTTCAGCAGCAGAGCGGAGGGGAGGGGGAGCTAAGGGAGCCCAGGGAGTTACCACCTGGTGTGCCCAGCCGTCAAGCTCTTCGCGCTGTGAATGATGCCCCCAGCATCCTCGACATCACAGTGACTGTATGGATGAAGCAGGGAACGCTCTCCACTTTCGAGGGGCCCTGCTGGTGCAGAGGGCACAAGGTCAGCAGCTCAAAAGCACCGGCTGCTCCCCTCGGCAGGAGGCAGAGGCGGCTTCCTGGAGACGTGGAGACGTGCCGCCGCCCCCATTCGGAGTTCTCTTTTCTCTGGGTGACCCAGGGCAGGCACCCCAGGACTCCCTGCATGGCTTCCCTCAGGGGGACGCTGGGCAGCGCTGCCGACATCCAGAGCCCTGGTCCACTTCCTGCACTCCCCCTCCTGGGTGGATCCCGGAGGAAGAACGGGTCTTCTTGGGTGAGCAGCCGCTCCGTTGGGAGCCTGCGTCTGCACGCCCACGCCCCAACGCCTCCCCTGGCACGGGCCGCCCAGCGGGACCAGGACCTGGGGCTGCTTCCCCACTGCCGAGCGGCGTCTACAAACCTGAGCCCAGGGCCGACGAGCGCATTCCAGGGGGCAGGCACGGCGCCAGCGCCTGAAACCCGGCTCGGTGCCTCCAGCCAGAAAGACAGTCTGGGACCAACAGCCGCTACCTTGTTCTCGAGCAAGTCTGGCACCCCAGTCCCCATCCAGCTCCCAGGGCACGGCACCTACTTCACAGCCGGGGGGCACGGTGCAGTGAGGGGGGTGTCACTGCCTGGGAGAATGACATGTGCCCCCACCTGGTCAGCCAGGCCCTAGAGTACCCCCAGGCCACTCATGTAACACGCCAGTGGAACACACGTTTGTGGAGTTCTGTGGCTAGGTCCACTCAGGGTGCTGTGTACTGTGTGTGTGCACACACTGTGGGCGTGTATGCGCGTGCAAGCTATGGTGCATTAGTGGTGCATGGTGCATGGTGCATGGGTGCATGGTGCATGGTGCATGGGTGCATTACATATTCGAAAACAAGGTGAGGCGGCAGGGATGCGGAGAGCGGCACACATCCAGAGGCACCGCGTGTACACCGCGCGTGCGTACCAAGCTTACTTGTGGCCAAAGCCTCGGCGAAGTTAAAGGTTTCAGCCTGGAAGAAGAGATCGGAGCGTTAAGGGGCAGTGGGTGCACATTCTGGGAGGGTGGGGGAACCGCTGCCCAGCAGGAAGGAAGCCACCCTGGGCTGGATTAGATTCCTTGGACTGGGCTGTGTTTTCCCCAGCAACAAAATTACAGCCTTGCGTTTGCAACAAAATTACAAGTCTGAAGGGCGGGTTTTGAAGTCATGACTGGGAGCTGGCGGTGTCGCTGTCGCTGTTGTGTCTGTCTCCTGTCTGTCTCCTGGTGGGGATGTTGCTGCGAGGGGTCTGTGTACAGGGGTCTCGGTGTCCTCACGCCATCCCCCTCCTCACTGCACCCTGACCCTCTCTCCCAACACCCTTTTCAAGCCACCTTGTGCAGGTGTCTTAATATTTTGTTATTTTTAGGTGGAAGTTAAATGGTTACACAGATTGCCTGTGCCTTTGGCCACTGTTGTCGGCACGCCCACGGCCCCCCACTGCAGCATTTTGCCCCCGCCACTCCTAGGCTACTCCCCTTGCGATTCAGGGGACTGGGACCACAAGACTTCATGTGGCTGGCTGTCCTGTGTCCCTCCAACCTTCCCCGCAGACTTTCCCAGAGAGCCACGAAGACCACAGGAGGTCCACAGTGTGCCTGCTGGTTTTGAAACACGAGGAACTCATTCACGCCAACCTACTTAACTGATCACTACCAGCCCCTCAGCTTGTCCAGCTGCGCTGGCCTGCGTGCTGCTGTGAAGCCAGCAGCCACGTCCCTGGCACCTCAAATACCAGCAGGGTGACCTTGCACGCAGACGGAGTAGGAAGGAAGTCCCGGCAACCACGTCTGATGGATGCTGGCGCTTAGGTACCGCGGGGCCGGTTCTGATGCAGCCACCCTACAGACAAGAGAACAAAGCAGCGCCCAGCCCGCGCCGCCTCCCGCCCGGCTGCCACGTTTCAGCCCATTGTGGCAGCCACTGTCCGTCCGTCCATCTCGCCGAGGGCCTCCGTCTCTCTTTGCTGCCCCTCCACGCTACCGAAACAGCATGTCCTCCTCCAGAGACTGGTCTCTGCTGACAGCGCGTCCAAAGGAAGCCAGCCATGTCTCGGCGTCCCTGCCTCTCCGGGTGGAACTCATCCCCCGGGAGACCACCGCGCTGGTCCGACACAGGCAGCCACCAGACACACGGCTGCAGGCTCAGGCTCGGCACAGCAGCAGGGCCATGCGGCCCAGAAGAGGGGGGTTCGTTTCCCGGTGCACACGCGGTGGTTGCGGCTCATGAGGGCAGACACTGTGACCGTGCGGGAGGCGGGGTGGTGGCATCGGAGAAGACGTCTGAAACGCCGTGGGGATGACCTCGGGGAGACACGGCGCGAGCACGCACTGTCAGAGGCACCGACACACCAGCCCAGTGTGTGTGTGTGTGTGTGTGTGTGTGTGTGCATGGTGCTGGAAGATGAGGGCTCTCCACCGCATGGGAAAAGCAAGCCAAGTTCAGTGGCTGCAGCCCTGTCCCTGAGCCACCTCGTGAAGGGGAAGGTGGTGCGGGCCGGCCGGTGCGGTCCCGGGCTGCCATGAACCAGCACTGACTCAAAGGCCCCTAGGGACTGAGCTGAAAGAAGGGGAGGCAAGGGCCACAGTCCCTAATCCCAGCCAATGGCGATGAGGCTCTGTTAGGTGACTCACGGCACCCGTCAGCGGGTTGGAGGGGAGGGGAGGGGAGGAGGGCAGTGATGTGGGCTGCCGGAAGGGGGTCCTCTTTAAAGAACTTAAAACTCAGGGAGAGGGTCTGGAGGCTGGAGCAGGTTTCCAGAGAAGGGCTGGGCTGTGCAGAGGCAGAACCCCAGGGCGCTGGGGCCTCGTGACAGACAAAGCTGGCTGCTGTGGGGTGGGTTCTGACTCACAGCAACCCGAAAGGACAGGGTGGGGCCACTCTGGTGGGTCTCTGAGACACTCAGTCGTTAGGGGACCAGCCGCCGTTGCGGAGTTTGGGGAGCGGCTCTGGCATCCTCAGGAGGGGCATCCAGGCGGCATCACCTGCAGATACCATCAGCTACCAGCCGCAAGAGGGATGGTTCGGGTCTGCCCTGAGGGGCCTCAGAAAGTAGGTCCAGCAATCCAACTCCGAAAACCCGGGCACTGAGACCACCGGACGCAGAGTGGGCAAGGGCTGGGCACCGCTGGGGGCCATGGTAATGGTTGGCCTCGTGGAGGAAGGTTGCTCCGTTTGGAGTTGTGTGTCGGTGAGGAGGAGAGGGTCCCCGTGAGGAGGCAGAAAAGAGGGAGTGTGGAGGAGGGACTGGGAGTGTCCGGTGGCTCCAACAGGGCTGGCCTGCCCAGTCGGAGGAAGCCGGCTGACCTGGGAACAAGGATGAGGAGTCTCAGTGCACACGATGGAGGGGCTCGCTGGCACCTGGACAGCCCAGTCTCTGAAAGCGGTGGCCATCCCACCAGGAGAGCGGAAGGAACGGTGGGTAGGGAAGAGAGCGTGGGCCTTTGCTATGGAACCCCGAGGCATGCAGAGCTTTGCCAAAGTCTATTGTGGGCATCAGAGAGGGCCGCACCTGGGAGCGCATCCCCCACACTGCCAAGCCTGACCACACTGCAAAGGGCCCAGAGACCCTGGACCCTGGAGTCACAGCCCCAGAGTCGTAGCTGGGGAAGCTGCTCTGGCTGCCTCGAATAAATGAACACACACACACACACCCCCTTCGCCCACTCAACACCATGCAAACCCAACACCCTCACCTCAACATGCACACTGTACAACACACACACCCCACACCACACACTCCATAGCTCACACACCACTCACTCCTACACCACACATTCCGCCCTCACTTCCCACCGACTCACACACAGTGCACACAACACCCTCGCAGGTAGGCCCATGCTCCCCTCCACCACCCAGACTCACGCCACGCCCCACACTGGCACACCCTCTGTACTTACTCATGGTCCTCACGTAGCGTACATCCACACTACCCCCCCCCCCACACACACACACACACTCCCCACACACACACTCCCACTGTCCAGCGACTGCCCGGCCACCTGCCCTGAAGCTCGCCTCTGCCCACGCAGGTTCCCCCGGGTGAGAGCCAACTCCGGCGGGAGAGGGAATGACAAGGATGAGAACACTCAAGTTGGAGCCCACGGAGGCGGAGGCGGCTCTGACTCAGAGTGGAGCGGCCTCTTCTTCAGGGAAGAGACTGCAGCCACATCTCTCTGCCAGCTGGTGGGTGTGAACCGCTCCCCGCCGGGTTAGCCGTCCAGCGCTTCACCACTGGGCCCCCAGAGCTCCTCCTGATTACCCACCCCCATCCCCACCCCCACCCCGCCTCACAGAATCCACGCTGACTCTTGACCCCCCTACAGGAGAGAGCAGCCCGGTGGTGGACTGCAAAACTTGACGAAAGCAGACGGGCTTGCCGCTGTCCTCCCACGGAGCAGCTGGTGGGTTTGAACTGCTGACCCCACCGCCCAGGACTCCTCAGACTCGGGGGTGGGGGCAGGGTGGGGGAGTGAAGTCCCACCAAGTCCAGGGCTGGCTTTTCTCGCTGGCTCGGTGGGCCCGGCAGCCGGGAGGGGCTGGCATCACTCAGGGTGAGCAGGTTTCTTGTCCAGAATGCACAAAGGAGTCCCAGGCCAGCGGTCTCTGCAGCAAGCTGGTCCAGCTGAACCCCCGGGCCCCCAGCTGCAGGCTGCCCCTCCCAGCTTAAAGGGCCTTAGTCAGCCACTCCCCCCACACAACAGCACAAAAGTCCTTGAGCGTCCCCCACCCCCCACCCCCCAGAGTGGGAGCAGCCTGGGTGCAGGACGCCAGAGAGCTCACTAGGCCCTGCTCAAGGAGGCCGAAGGTCAGCACCAGGCTCTCCGGTGAAATGATGCACAACCCCCACACACAGCGCACCTTTCCATGCCCCAACCCCCACCTCCGAGCAGCCGGGACACCCAAGCCGGCCTCGCTGCTCTGGGGAGCCTGCTGTAAGGCGGCCCTTCACTACTGGGCTTCTGCATGGTCCCACTGGCCAGCCCCTGGCCTCGGAGCCACGCCGCCCAGCTGCCTGGCTCCAAACAGTCCCTGCGTGGGAGGCTGGCCCGTGGCCTCCTGCTCTCTGGCCCCATAGTGAGGACCAGATGGTCAGGGGCATATCCCAGGGAGAGGCTGATCTTCCCATCATCCCCACACGCCCCCCTTCTCCACACTGGCCTGGCCTGCTGGACACAGCACAGTGGGGTCGCAGGGCAACGGGGGCTCCACTGGCTCCAGAACTGCCCTCCTCCACCTTCCTCCGGCTCGCCGGGGGTCTCTTTCCTGAAAACACCAGGGCTACCAAGCTGACACCCCCCACCTGCCCCCTCTCCAGCCATGCCACAAGACACGGCAAGAGCCCAGCTTCTCGTGCCACTCACTACGCCGCGTTTGTACCAGGAAACCGCGCACCTGCAGAGGGTGCACGCTGTGTATGTGAGGACGGCGGGGGGGGGGGGGCAGCGTAACAATGTGTGCATGTGTTCTATGTTCAGTGTGTGCGCAGGGATATGAGGTGTATGTAAGGGAACTGTGTGTCCATGCGGTGTGGACTATGAGCATATATATGGGGGGGGAGTGAGATGCTTAGGTGTGGTGCGTGTGTGGTGCATGCGGGATGTGTGGTGTACATGGTGTGCATGTGTGTGTGCATGTAGGGAGTATCAGTATCTATCCAAGGGTGTGTGTGGTGTGTAGTGTATGTGTGTGCAGCATGAGAATATACAGGGGTGTGTGTGTGTGTGATGCATGTGCGTGGCGTGTGTGTGATGCAGGTGAGGGCAGGTGGGTTACGTGTGGGGAGCATCTGCAACATTCTATTCTGAAAGCTTAAACCACCGTGGTGTTGAAGACCTCGGTGATAAATACCCGTGCCCCACACCTAGACCCTCTGCCAATCTCAGCCTCGCACCTGCCTGGCTTCCTTCTTACACCCCCACCCCACCCCTGCCTGCCCCTGGAACTCTGGGGGTTGATGAGAAATGGATTTGCCCACCCTCGCAGCGTGAATGCCGTGGCTCTGGCCTGGAGCATGCAGGTGGACTTGGCCCAAGACAGATGGTCGGAGGTCCAGGGAAGCAGATCACAGGCTCACCCTCTCTCCTGGACCACTGGAGAAAGGCAGAGGAAAGAGTGGGGGTGGCCGGGCTCAGCCAGCCACGCAGACGCCTGGGAGAGCCACTGGGTCGAGCTCCAAAGCCCAAGGGACTTGCTGGGAGGGACGGGGCGGGGGCGCACTGGGGCCAGGGAGGAGGGGGCGGTGCACCAGCATTTCAGGGAAGAGAGACCCAGGCACCCGGACTGCTCACGGGCATCGGAGAGAGCAGAAGACGGAGACCAGAGCTGTTCCCACTCCACCTGGGTCCACCCACAGGGGCCAAGTTCTCACAGGTAGGTTAGCCAGGACTTTCTTCGGAGGAACCTCCAACTTTTCAGACAGCAGCGGGGCCTATGAACTCCCCTGTGACTGGACCCTCTCTTCACAACTCAGACTGGCCCCTTGGCACTCTGTATGGGACCACCGGCACTCCCCACCCCTGGCACCTCTCACACAGTGAAGTCAACCCTGCCATTTCCAGGCGCCAGACAGATTCTGCAGTCATGCACCCCAAAGATTCGGACTCTATCGTTGTACACCCCCAAGTGATACCCACCCTTGCCCCAGAGCCATCATCTGCTAGCCCCCGACCCCTAACCCCCGTCCTTGCAGTGAGACAGGAGATCCAGAGAGCAGATCTCAAGCCCCGAACCCAGGGCCTCACCAGGGCATGTCAGCTGAGTGACACCTAGGAACAAAGACACAGACAGAACAGACCCTCTGGGGGGACAGGAAAGAGAGCAAGGTCAGAGAGGACACAGAGAGAAGGGGGCAGAAAGGAGACAAAGAAGGGGCCCCTGTGGGGAAGAGGAAGAGGACCCCAGACCCGCAGCCCTCCAGCTGGGTGTGAAGGGCAGCAGAGGGAGGGAGCTGGTGGGGTGGGTGGGATACACGAGCCCCCAACACTACATCGCACCCTGATGCGGGAATGGTAACCGGGAGGGGATGGGCATGGGGTTCTGCTACCTGGCAAGCTGTGCAGGAGACCCCGGTCTTTGCTGCTCACAGGTGAGTGTCCGGGACTCTGAGGCACAGCCAGGTCTCCTGGCTGCAGGCAGTCCCAGGAGGCCTTTTCCCAGCTCTGTACATGTGGCCGGCACACTGCTTTTCCTGAGTGGACCCCCGGCGGTCTTTGGTTCCTGGCTGCCTCTCTCTGGGGTGAAAGGGTGTCTGCTTGTCCCCCAGGTGGCCCCAGCAGAGCCCAGGGGGGAGCCCTCAGTGCCCCGCCACCATCTCACAGGTCTGCTGGCTACCCTGAACCCCCAAAGCACTCTGCCACCAGGGCCCCATCATCGGCCTCTCTGGAGAGCCCAGCACATCTTCCAAATGTCCTCCCAACCCCCCAAAGATAGCACGCTCGGCCTGTGCCAAGCTGGCTTCTTTATCTGACCACCAACCTCACCTCTCCTCCGGCAATACCTTTTCTGAGATGTCAGTTCAACTCCCCGGTGGGTAGGCCGGCCCCCAGGCCCTGGCCCAGCTTCACCTGCTCCTCCTGTCAGGCCCAGGCCCTGGGGAGATCTCTCCTCCAGGGACAGAAGAGCCGGCCAGCAAAGCACACCAAGATCCATCTACCCTTCCTCGCCACCGAGGCTCCTTCCCCAAGCATGTGTCCCTCCGCTCCGGGCGCCTCCTGTTGAAATCCTGCAAGACTGAGGGGCATGGAGTCCCTGCTGAGGGTGGACACACGGCTTGAAGAGAGGTTTCAATCATGGCTGGACAACACAAAGAGCAAACCGTGTTTTTCAGACTATAAGACGCACCTGACCATAGGACACCACCCAGTTTTTAGAGCAGGAAAACAAGAAAAAAAAAAATTCTGACCCAAATAGTACCAGTGTACTAAAATGTTCTGGAATACCACACCTTTGGACCAGAAGACGCACTCTTGTTTCCCCTCACTTTTTGGGGGGGGAAAAGTGCGTCTTATGGTTTGAAAAATACGGTAATCAAGGCCCCGAGTTATACATGTAGAAGTTGTTGAATTGGTGAGTATGCTGTGGCACACATTTTTGCCAAAATGATTTTCTTTTTTAAAAAAA
>PVJH01039693.1:0-16253 GCA_004026705.1 Nesogale talazaci | reverse complement strand
TCAATGTGCACATGTGTTTTTCCTTTAGTATATCCAACTGGTCAATTTGTGCCTCCTCTGTGTTTGTGTCCTTCCCTATTTCCAATAGTCTCTGTATTCCCTGAATCAAAATTTTTAGATTTGATTCAATTTCATCATTAATAGTCCTAGTAGTTTGGGGTTTTATTTCTAGATCTGTGATCCACCTTTAGTTTGTTCTTATACATGTAATTAGGTAAGAATCTTGTTTCATTTTTCTGCTGATGTGTATCTACTTTTCCAGCACCACATATTGAAGATAGTATCCACTTCCCATTTGATATTTTTTGGTTTCTTATTGAACATCAGTTGTAGGTACACTGGGTATTAACAAACCAGGGCCAAAAGAATGACAAGTGACAGAAAATCAATAGCAAGGAGGTGAAGGAGACTTGGCAGGTCTTGATCAAGGGTAATGTAACCAAGAGGCAATCCAGAAATTCAATTGAAAGGTGACCATGAGAGTGGAGCAAAAGAAAAGGACAAGACAAAGGAAGGAAATAGGAGGAAAAGGGTATTTACAGAGGACTAAATATAGGTATGTACTATATATAAATGTATTTATATATGACAAGGGGGAAATATATCTATGTACATATATTTAAAGGTTTAGTATTAAGGAAGCATCTTGTGAAAGTCACGTGCTTATGTTAATTTCATGATTGAGATGTAGGGGTGGAGCCTATCTTGTTAATCTGGACATAGCTGTTGAGTAGCCAATGAGGCCTCCTTGTGGGCATGGCTATCACCTGAGCTTCTGGGAAATCTCACGATATTTCCCTCATGGAGATGAGAAGCTATCTCCCCAGTTGTTGGGAGTTAGTCTCAGAGACAATGAACTGCAGACAAGACAAGATAGCCTTACTCCGATGGAACCAGAACTCTTAAGCTGGAGAAGCACATGGTGACCCCTGCCAGTGCTGAATTGCTTCTACAAACGACCCCTGCCAGTGCTGAATTGCTTCTACAAACACTGGATGCTATTGACGGACCCTGAACCCTGGAAGCAAGGAGCCAGCACCAGGAGTCTGCACCCACTGGCCAATGTTTTCTGACTTAGCCCTGTAGACAAGCATGCACAAACACACAAAACAGAAATCCATTGTCTTCAAGTTAATTTTGAATCATTATCACTGAAGAAAAATTGGATATATAAGCACATATGGTAAAGGATGCTTATGGTGTCCAGCTATCAAAAGATATATTGTCTGGGGTCTTAAAAACTTGAAGATAAATAAGTAGCCATCTAGCTGAGAAAAACAAAGCCCACATGGAGGAAGCACACCAGCCTGTGTGATCGTGAGGTGTCAATGAGATGCATCTAAAATTATCATGCATCTAAAATTCAGAGCAAAAAAACATAATATGAATGATGGATGGAATACTTAGTGAAGATCCAAAGGCAATCTGTAAGTGATTAAACATCCCATTACAGGAGGGTCATGGGAGAATATGGGCCAGTCAGAGTGCAGTATAGTACCAATGAAATATATAACTTTCCTCTGTTTTTTTAATGCATCCTCCTCCCCACTATCATGACCCTAATTCTGTCTCACAAATCTGACTAGCCAAGAACATGTACATGGATATAGATAAGAGATGGTAATGCATAGAATATAGGACAGATAAACTCTTTGGTGCCAATATTTAAAGTAGCAATACCTGGAAATGTGGCAGGAGAAAGATCACAATTACCTCCCCACAACCCCCTCCCAAGGGGGTGGACAGCAGACAAGGGGGTGGAGGGACATTGGACAGTGCAAAGCTAGAAAAAATAACAGTTCATAAACTATCAAGTGTTCAAGATGGAGGGAGAGGTAGCAAGGGGAAAAAATAGCTGATACCAATGGCTCAAGTAGAAAGGAAATGCTTTGAAAATGATGATGGCAACATAGGTACAAATATGCTTGAAACAATGGATGTTTGTACAGATTGAGATAAGAATTGTACAGACCCCCCAAAATTGTTTTAAAAGTTTTGGCAATCCGTTTCCGTGAAGATTAGCAACTTTGGAAATTATAGAGATCAATTATTTTCTGTTATGTAAGATAGCTATGATTCAAAATTAACTTGAAAGCAATGGATTTCTGTTTTGTGTGTGTGCATGCTTGTCTACTGGTGTAAGTCAGGAAACATTGGTACTAAGGTTCTGTCCACATGCTCAAATGTATTCCAAAGCAGCATGTAAAGCCTATCTTTGTGACCTGCAGAAGTTCCACTAAGTCATTACATGTTTAAGTTCTGCTTGGTGTCCTATGAGGGCCTTCAAAAAGAGCTTAATCAAAAGGGTGAATGTGAAGAGGATCTAAACTTAGGGAAAGAAAGTTCACTCAGAGCCTAAAGTGACTGCTTACAGTAATTCCCAAAGAGGCCTTTTTTAAAATTTTCTTGAAGAACACAAGATTGTCACACAAGATTTTTTGGAAGAAAAATTAAGAGTATTGGAAACTGCGTTGGCAAGAGAAAAGGCCAGAAAACCTCTACCCAAGAATTTGTTTTTTATCACAACAAAACTCTGCATCAGTTTTTCACAGGAAAAATGAATCCTAGTCACCCTATGGCTCTGATCTTGCCCCATTCATAGTCTTTTAATTTCTCAAACTCAAAGAACATTAAAAAGAAACACAAATTACAAGTTTCCTCTTAAAATTAAAAAATATATATTTGCACATAATTTACATATAATACAATCAAATGATTCAGTCTTACAAAAGAAAGTTGTAAAATAATTAGCTGCATCAAATTTAAAGTGATTTCATCTTTCTTATCCTCAATACTATCAGCTCCCTATTTTCCTTCAAACTACCCTGTCAAACCCCCATAAATCATGAATCCAGTTACTGCCACTATAGACTTATCTATCCTGGATTACACATATAAACAATGTACAAAAATAAATAAGTAACCACTACCAAACTAAAAACTTACTACAATATGATGAACAGAGGGAGACATCAATTGAAGAGAAAAGAGAAAACAGAAAACTTTAAAAACTGGAACAGCTTTAACAGGGTCAAAAAGAAGTTCAAATGATAAGGTTAAATCATAAGGTTGAATTTTACTCAAACTAAATCTGTAATAATACATTTTCCAATGTCCTCTACATGATAGAAAGACTATTCATATTCCTGTTCTATGATGAAAGAGGATTCATTTGAAGCTTCCTTTTTTTGTTGTCTAAATCAACTTCTAAACATGGTGAAAATTGAAGAATATAACCTTTTTGGGAAAGAATTAATAAACCAAAATATCAAATGTCAATGTACTGTTTCTGGACATCCATCTAGATTCATTCTAATGGCAGTGTTTACATCACATGAATTCTTTCTATCATGGAAAAGTGGGTGAGATGCAACACACAATGATGTAAGATATGGAAAAAATAATCTATAATTTATCAAAGGTTCATGAGGGAGGGGAGGGAGGTGAAGAAATGGGGAGCTGATATCAGGAGCTCAAGTGGGAAGAGAATGCTTTGAAAATGATGATGGTGGCATGAGCAAATATGCTTGATGCATTGAAGTAATTTATGGATTGTGAAAACAGACATAAAAGTCCCCAATAAAAATATTATTTTATAATATTGACTATATATAAATATATATACATATATATATATATATATATATATAATCTGTCAGTTAGTATGGAAATGTACAAGTATTTAAGAGAGTAAATCATAAAGTATTGGTACAAACCATGGAAATTATGAATCTAGATGGATGTCCAGAAACAATATCTTCACATTTGATATTTTGGTGTATTAATAATTTCCATGATTTATACCAATACATCTCATGATCGCATGGTCTGGTGTGCTTCTTCCATGTGGGCTTTATTGCTTCTGAACTAGATGGCTACTTGTTTATCTTAAAGCCTTTAAGGGCCCAGACACTATATTTTTTGATAGCTGGGTAACATCAGCATCCTTCACCATCTTTTTTTATGCACCTATTTTGTCTTCAGCAATTGTGTTGGGAAATGTGCATCATAAAATGCCAGATTGTTAAAACAAAAAGTTTATGTGTTAAGGGAGTACTTGAGTTAAGGCCCAAAGTCATCTGCAACTTTAATTCTTAACACAAAGATATATGTAAATATTTCTGTTCTCCTATCATCCCTCTTTTCCCATCATCATGTTCGGGTAGTAATTCCTCACTGCTACATTGCCTTTGATTGAACCTCACTAGGCATCCTGTGACCTGCCTTCCATTGATTTCACTTGTTGTGCCCTTGTCCCTGGGTTGATCCCACCCTGCACCCTGCATGTGCCATTTCCTTTCTCCCACCTTCCTTTCTCATTCATTCCCCCGAGAAACATTGTTCCCATTCTTTGAATTTCTGAAATTTTTATCCCACTTATCTTATCTAGATAGACATGCAGATACATTAATAAGTCGAGATTGTGGTGATTTATGTGCTGCTATGATTGATACTTCAAACAATGACAGCATTGTAACCTTTGGTAAATGGGTTTCAGTAGAATGTCTAGACTTAGATAAAGAAAAATAAAAACTGACATCTAGTTTCTAATAATTAGCCAACATAAACTTTATAGAAAACAGTAGGACATTGTATGCTTATTTACTCAGGATATGGTATCAGCTAGTATCACTAACTGTGGTAGCACATGATGTTCGGGAGACTTTTGTGACAGAATATCACAATATCTCAACAATCTCATGTAGATAATAAAAGCACTGGTAATTCTGTTCCACATAAGAGTCATGAGTAGTTGTCAACTGTATGATATCCATTTATCTAACAATCTCTTATGTGTATAGTATATAAATATATGTACACATATCTACAAATGCAAAAATATATAGATTAAATCTTAGCAATTATCTTCTTGCACATATTTACAAATATATATCTTAACTAGAGTATATAAAATCTAGGAAACAGAATAATTGGCTTTTTCATATAAATCATATTTTGGTTGAAAGTGGCATGTGTAGAAATGATATTTAAATAATTTGTTATCATAATTAAATGTAAAAAGAATGGAATCTTAGTACTCATTAAATACATTAGCTACCCAACTATCTGTTCATATAGTTATTCAGCAATAATACCTATTGAGATTCAACTAAGGGAGAGGACTTAACAAAGACATATGTCAATGCTATCCTCTAGCGGCTACAGTCAAGCAGGTCCAAATGAAAATGAACAACAAATACAGAAATGTAAAAGCTGTAAAGTTACACAGAAGTTCTATGTTATCGTGATCCACAACAATACCTAAAGTACTTTGAAAATAAATGCAATTGTTTTAATAAGACCTGTCAAGGAAGGTATCTCTGAGAAGGTGAAATTTGAGCCAGGGCCTACAGGATTGGAAGTAGGAATCATAGCAACACTATGGGAAACAATCTCAATGCAAAGGGAAGATGGACAATAAAGTCTTAAGTTGGGAATTTGTTTGACTTAGTCAAGAACCAGAAAGAATGTCAGAGGTCAAGGGCATTGTGGACCAGCAGTGAAAAATCAGTACTGGGAAAGAGTCAAATCATGCAGGGTCCTGTAACAGAAGAAATTTAAGTGATGTTCCCAGAAGAGTGGGAAAGTAGGGCTGAGTCTTGATCCCATCTATGCTTAAGAATATTGATTCCCAGTGTTCTTTTGAAACTGGATTGGAAAGTCCAAATATACAAACAAAGGAACAAGCCCCATATGCCATATACAGTCTCAAGATTGCTTTGATGAATGGAGAGAGAGTGCTCGGCCAATTTCCTGCCATATTATGGTACAAAAGCTTGCGGCCGAATATGAGTCCCACCAGGGTCTTTGCTCAACAGATGGTTCAGAGACCACCTTTCTTCTCCAAGTCTCCTGTTGGTATCTGCACAGCAGGTGTATGCAGATTGTGACAGCATGTGGGGTTGCTCAGAGGATGAGACCCAGCTAACACTGCCAGTTTGCCAGGCTCCTGGGACCGCTACGTAAATGTGGAAGTTTTCCTAAACAAGATATAACTTTATGCTCAATGTGTAACATAGTCCAAGTGTAAAAGTATGCATTGTATAAGCTATTTTATTTGTAGGAAAAAGATTTCTTTTTTCTACTGTGAATATATATTTTGTAGCTATTCAATTACTAAGTATCACTTTCCCCATTTATTTTTGATACATTCTGTTAACTGAGGATTTCTTTTTTACATAGACATTTGTAAGGTCTTGATACCTATTGACAACCAAAAAATATTTTTTATTAAACCTTAGCATTCATCTTTTTGTATCCTTTAATTAGTGTACTACAGGGTTTCAACATTAGTGTTTTACTGTTATAATTCACTTCCATGAGAAGTAACATATTATTAAGCCACCAGTGGAATAAATTCAGCTTTTTAGATGCAATATATTAGGGTTTTGTGGCAGTGTGCATGGGAGACAACTATGACATCAAAATTAGTATGACTTTTGCCTTACCTGTATCATCACAAAAAATTACAATGGAAAGGAACAGGCATGACAATAAAGAAAATAAATATGAAAAGATTGTAAGTCTGTTAAAAGAAATGCTATGTTGTATTTGGGATGGGGCATCACTGCCCCCTGGTGGTTGTGAGAGCTATCCAGCACTGCTCCTGGGAGCCTCCACTGGATATGAACCGCCAAGCCCACAGGCTGCAGTCCTGCACTCAGCCATTTATGCCACCGGGGTTCAGTCTGAGATGTTATGCTTTAATTAGACAAATTGAGTCCATAGAAAAGAGTTACTGTGTTTTTTTGTAGAGAAAATAAGTAGAGGATCATCAGGCATGTCAAAATCTACCCACTTATTTAATGGTTGCTGAATATAGCCATGGGATTTTTGCTGGGGAATTGACAGTTATAATTTTGCCAAGGTTGTTTGGGAGCAGTGGATGTTCTTCCATATGGTTTTATATGGCAGTCCTTGAATTTCATTTCATAATGCAAATTATGCATTTCATAAATGCAAATCTGGAATGTGCTCTTTATTAAAACAGATTTTCAAGCTTCATTTATATGTCTATGAGTCAGAATCAATACAGTGACCATGAATCAGTTAGTGACCATTAGTTTCTGTCCCTTTGATGAACTGACAAATCAAGAGTGGAGTACATTTTGGATCCTAGTGTTGCATTTGCAGCTTAATCTAGAGTCCACCTTTTTATTAACAACCAGTGAGTCATTAAAATAACATAGTGTGGGACATCTAATTTTAAGTAGTCTTCATTCATTTCATCGTGTGTCCTAGACCTTACTGTTCTTTCACTACAAAATTGCCCAGATGTAGTCTAGGTAACTCCAGAGAGGATGTAGTCTGAACAGGATAAAAGTCAACCGCTTTTATTCTCTCATGGTTGGTGTTTTATGATTGGGGTGAAATTGTTGGTGTTAGAGTGAATGATTGCTCATATTCCTTTGTGCTTCATCTGGCTTTGCTTACGGAAGCTTTTATTGTTATTAATATTTAACATTGACTGAAGGCCAGCAATTCTCTGGGTGATGAATACATCGAACTAGTTTTGGTCTTTATCCAACTGGATAATTTCCAATTAGACGACTAGGAATTAGAACTTTCTACAATGCAGGGATAAAAAGGAAATCCGATAGATGTTAATATTCAGAGACTTATAACCACTTATAGATAAATTCTTATTCTATTTTAAAAATAGTGACTTAACTATGGAAGAGAATTAATATTCCCCAGTTTGTGTTGGTCTTCTGAAATACTTATGCATTATCATTTATTTTGAATAGTTCACAATGTCTACTATATATGGTGTTGTCCAAGTTACCATAAGTTTAACGACTCATGTTTAATTTATTAACTAGAAACAAGTAAACTGCTGGTTTTACATGTGTAGTCTCAATATGCCTATATTTTCTAAATAAAGTGATCTTAGTCAAGTGCATCAGATCTTATCAGCAGATCTTTCCCTTCCCAGGAGCAAAGGAAAACAAATGGAACTGAGGTCAAGATTAAAGAAGGCTATGCTGATTTTGTCTACTTTCCAATGTTTTTCTTAGAGTCAGAGATTATTTTGCTGCTAAGATATAGGAATGCATAGTGGTTCATCTACTTGCCCTCTGTCTTTAGAAAATAAGTGATCTACGTCCTGCCATTTTCCAATTTGCCCCTCTAATTGATATTGCCCTACATGTGAATAATCCATTAATAGCTTTGAGTGGGGTTTTAAGGGAAGTGGGTCTGCGGAAAACATTAAACTAACAAACAGAATGGAACACATGTTATTTATTTATAATTACCATGAAAGAAATACTTGAAGGTGTCATTATAATATTGAATTTTATAGCATCAGCTTCCTAATATGTTGCATTTCATAATTTTTCCTTGAAAAGCACATAGAAATACCTTAATACATTATATCTAAAACAATTTTCCTTATCTCACTTGTCTATTTTCAAAATCAATTGCTCTAACTTGTGAAAATTTTGATAAATGTGATTTAACTTAATTATCTAGGTATTTTTGTACATAATATAATGGCTACAACGTAAACTATTATCTTGGCCTTATTTGATTTTCAGAATTTTTTTAAAGGAGTCATTTTAGACATTTTAATATCTTTCATTCAATCTAGTTTGGTTAAGAGGGAATACACACACACACACACATACACATACATGCAGTCAAAGAAAAAATATCTCACTATACCATCCCGTTCATTCAGAAACATAACAACCTGATAAAGGGATAGGTATAATTCATTCCTGGCCGTGAAGTGTGTTCTAAATCAGAGTGATCTTTGGCTTTACATTTTTTATGGAAGCAGACAGTATCATCGTTCTCCTACAGAAGGAGAACAGCAACAATGTGTTTGCAGATCACAACTTGCTGGACAACCCCACCAGGACTCCAAAGATAACTAGATGAAAGAAAATTATAATTTAGTTCATAAATATTGTATATGGAGCATATTAATATAAACTGCATGAAGTACTAAAAAAGCTTAAATTATAGTAGTATTTATAATTTTAAATTAAAAATATAAAAGGAAATGAATGTTTTAGAATTATTGTTGAAGATAAAAAATATATATATATAATATGTAACTTCCTTACCTAGGAAAATCTCTGTTTAACATTGTTTGTCTTCTTTTTATGTAATTTGGCATGCATTTCCAATTTTAATGTTTATTTTGATAATGAGACAATAAGGTATGTATTATATGAGTATAGGTTAATTCCTTATTATTAGATACATATAGTAAATATTATTTAGATTTATATATAATAGTATTTCATTATACCAACCAGTCTTAAAATGGATAATTCAGTAACATTAATCGTATCCCCTTGACAATATGTTTATTTCTTTTTAGTTAAATATTTTTAATCCATATTCTTTTGTTGTAAATTTATGTAATTTTTAGCTTTTCTCTGCCATAAACATTTTAGTGAAAACTTTGTAACTATATCTTAGTACCTGTCTCTAACTGATAGGATAATATTTTAATAAATATTTCTGTACACATGTTTGTTAATCAATAATGGATCAAAACATAATAAGAAATGTAAATGTAAAATAATTGCTGTACAGATAGTTTTGAACGATCTATAAGTAGGGGACAATATTTGACAAGACAGGCCATGGCGGACCTAAACAAACAAATTCATTTCTGTGAATCATTTCCTCACATGTAACACATGGTTGTCAGCTTCTACTTCAAATAGTCCAGCATATACATTTCATCAGGCAGCAAATATCAGCCCACTGCCTGCCCTGTGCTGCTTGATGATATAATACATAATCATTTAGATTTTCACTTTTGATAAATCTGGAACAGCTTAATGATATTTTGCTCTGCTTTTTTTAAAAGAAAATATCTTCAAAAGGTTGTGAGCAGTTTATTTTTCAGGCCTCATAATAAATATCCTGTGAAATTCAGAGATTCTGTGATCATCCTTATCCCTAGACTCGGCCATTTTTCATTCTCATATTGCATTCTTATCAATGTGAAAACAAAGGTGAAAAAATATATGGGCAGAATAGTGCAGCCAATGAAAGGTATATTCTACTGCTTGTTGAAGGGAAGAGTGAGAGGGAAGCAGAAGGCCAATCACCAGTTCTCACTTCAGTCAGTCCTGGTTCCATGTCCTGCTCACTGTTCAAATGTTTACACAGTAAATGTTACTTGTTCCCAATGATTACTTGAAAGCTTGTAAGCTCAATTAGCCTTCTACCTATTGTTTTCAGAATGCAAAATATGCCTCTAGGGGAAATAATCAGTGCTGAAGAGGAAGATCTAGTGTCATAAGCATTGTATCAGCATCTGAAATGTTTCCGGGTCTCTGTGCGGAAACCAATTAATATAAATTCTTCAAGTAGGATATCCAGAGACTTTAGTAGAATGGATAGAAGTCCAATCCATAGAGTTAGAGATGTCTTATTTGAAGACATGGATAGCTCATTCTTTGTGTACTCTATAAATGGAAGGAAAGAGAAATCAAAATGAAAAAATATATAAGCCATTAGCACATGAAAGCTGTTCATTTTTATTTAAGTATTTAGTGGAGTTTTTTTATGTGAGCAGATGATGAATCACTTATATTTAAAAAAACTGGCTTATCATGAAGCATACTTCTCTAAAGAAAAAAGAAAATTAAGGACTCCTGCCAAAGTAAGAATATTTTGAAAGACAGTTGTGTAAACATTACCAGATGATATTCTGAAATGTTCATTGAACTAATTAAAATTACAACATATCTACTAAGAATTGTATTCTCCTACTCTTTGTATTCTTTCTCCATCTTCCTTTCATGCCCTATAGCCCTATAGTGTTTGATAATAAGCAATGCTTTTTCTTCTCTGTAAAAAATAATGTACATTAAAAAGAGTAGCATCAGAGGGTCTATCTTACTGGTGGAACATTTGACTCCATAGGCAATGATACAAAATATGGTCTATGTTGAGTGAACTGTAGTCAAATACGTTCCATCAATGAGTTCTAAAAATTTGGGGGAAAATAAAGGATTGGCTAGAAATAAGATAACTATCAGGACAAGTGGAGAACTTTGCTGTTGCTGAGTGCCACAGAATCGATTCTGACTCATAGTGACCTGCTGTACCATGGAATGACACATTTCGTGATCTTGCACTACTCCACAAAGGTTGTCATACTTGACTTGATTGTTGCAGCCAATGTGTCAATCAACCTTGCCCAGGATCTTCCCCTTCTCAGTGCCCCTCTACTTTACCAAGTATGCTGTCCTTCTCCAGGGACTGGTCTCTCCTGATGACATGGCGAAAATACATGAGATGTAGTCTCTACATCTTTGCCTCAAAGGAGCATTTTTGAATGTTCTTTTTCCAAGACTGATTTGTTTGTTCTTTAGGTAATACCATATTATTTCAAACACCCTTTTGTATCCATGGTGAGATTCAACTAATGACTCTTCATCAGTACAAGTTTTTTTGTCCGATTTTCAGTTCAACTTTCAAGCAAAGTCATGAACACTGAGCAGCATTATTTTATTTCAATTTTTTGCTCTTCAAGTAAAGAAAAGTTCAAACGTGGAGCCATTTGGCAACCAAGATATCACTGTACATGTTAATGGAAGAAGCAAGACATAATCATCCACTTCATTGTTAAGGGTAATCTACATTGAGAACCCGAGTCCTTAAAGAAAAACTCAAGATGACATCTGTATGCCTTTCCCTTCACACCCTTCACAATGAGGAGATGATGCTGGAGAGATAGAGGAGAGGCCCTGAGGGTTGTAAATGGTTAAAACACTTTGCTGTAAGATTGAGTCCACGTAGAGATACCCCGGAAGAAAGATCTGGTGATCTACTTCTTAAAGATCAGTCACTAAGAGCACTATGGGGCACACATTTCTACTGTGACACAGAGGTGGTCTCCATGAATTGAAATGATCTAGATTTCCTCTATGGCTACTACACTGTTGAGACATTTTCCCATTTATGTTTGGTTTTAATCACAGTTGAATCTGTTCATACATGCTTAGCTTTTTGCAATCCATAGAAGATTAGAAGTTCTTGAGAAATATTGTTTAGAACTAGTTGGAAGAATTTTGTTAATGTTGCATGCTGAAGATTAATTTCTGCAAAACTTGGTTGCAATCTTAGTGACATACTCAACTAATATTTTGAATACTCACATTCTTTTTATGTGAAAGTAAATCTCCCTTCTGTGCAAGGGAAAATTAAGATAATATGTATTTTGTGCTGTGAATCCTTTAAAAGCTATTTCTTTTTAATTGCAGTTGTTACTTGGTTATAAAAATTTTAGTGAGAAGAACATCACTTATTCATTTGTTTATTTACCATATGGACTGCAGTTATCCATTATGTCAGTTTTCTGTACCTAGAGGCATTTACCACAACAATTTATTCTGTAGTAAATTCTATTAATCATTCTGTTGAAAATCCTTTCACATGGGTTCTGGTGCATAAGCATATTTTTGTAAAGTTTTCCTTCTTAAAAGTTACTATGCTATGGAAAGTAACATCATATAGACAGCTGAATAAGGTTCAATGCACAAGAAATTAATATGGGCAAGTAAAATTAATACCCATTTTATAAATGACTAATATGAGAAAAGAGCAAACAATCTTACATCACTTGTACACTAAAAACTTCAGGATTATAGCATGAGCTTTTTTAAGAGTTATAGCTTCCTTGAAAGTTAAATTCAATTCTTCTTATGGGATTCAGATATTCCTAGTAAAGTTGTATATTATCCTGAATCAATAGCCAGGAGCACTGTTGGCACAGTGATTATGTATTGGGCAGTTCAAAGCTACCAGTCACCCTATGGGAGAAAAACTGGAATTTCTGCTCCCATAAAGAGCTATAGTCGGAACGTGTGGTTAAAAAAACAAACTACAGTCTCAGAAATCCACAGGTCAATTCTATACTGTCCCATGGAGTCACTATGAGTTAACATCAATTCAGAGTACTATATTTGGTTTGGACTTGATATGACTACATAAAACACTGGAGGGGAAAAGTAGACTTAATAGCAATATATTAGAGTATGCCAGCCTTGGGTGTTGAAAAGAACTAAATGCCCAACTTCTTTCCTAAAGCTCATCATTTTGAATCTACCTGGAAAGACATGCTGACAGTCTGTTCCTAAAATATCACACCTTGGAAACCCTTAGATACCACATGTCATCCACACACTGGGGTTACTGAGAGTTGAAATCAACTTGATGACAATGAAGGACAATAGTAAACTTGACATAACTATCAAAATATAAATGTGCATCAAAACCACACTCTCACCTAACGTTAGCTGCAGGCAAAATTTTGGAAAATCATGATTCTTCCTTTGTTGTAGGTCATCAAGTTGAGTCTGGCTCAGCAAACCTAAAGGACTAAAGAGAATGAACCTAGACACTTTCCAAGGCTGCTTTGTTTTTTCAGCTGATGGTCAATTTTATTTTTGAATAGGTGGTTGATTTCACTGCTGATTTTTCAGTTCAGCATTTGTAACTAGAATGTCTTGGAATATCACAATTTGTGGAAAATACTATTTTCCATGATTTAATTTTACATCCATCCAGTATATATAAATTTGGGTTACATTAAACTATCACTGTGCTATAATTACCCCCTCCCTTTTTAAAAAGAACTTCATAGAGTATTTCAGGATAGGTGCCAAAAGAGGGACTTCATGATAACTGTATAATTTGCTAGGATGAGAAACAGCAATGCCTTGTGTTTACTTTTATTGAATCTATCTTTATGAAATATAACAGAGAGCTAAAGTTCCTTTGATATTCTTGAACAGTATTTGAGAGTGATCTGTCATAGATCTCAGGCTTATTTGCCTTCAGGAACAGTCTTTGCCTTTCTGCTGATCTTACTGTGACAGGGATAGTTACCACTACAATCATTTTCTCTGACCTGGCTGCTCTCTGTTTTCATGTGGGTTTCGTCAGGGACAAGTAGTGATAGGAGATTGAGGAAATGAAAAAACATCCATCCATCCATCCATCCATCCATCCATCCATCCATCCATCCATCCATCCATCTATCAAAGGTTAGTTTGTTCTATATCTATCTATCTATTTATCTATCACCTATCATCTATCTATCTATCTACATCATTCATCTATCTACTTATCTATCTATATTTCAAAATTTTAGTAGCAACTGGAAAGACCATTTCTGGGTTCCAGTAATGCCATCTCCATTCTCTATTTTTCCAATTCTGTTTGATAGTCATTCCTGTTGCTAATAAATTCTGGTTAGCCATCAAATCTATTTGATACCCCAGCTCTTCCACACAAGTATAAATTCTCACCATTAAATTCAGTGTCTTGGGAAAATTTACAGAGAGTGATATTTGAACCCTGATAGCTATCTGGAGTTTTTATTGCTTTGATATCATTTGATAAGAAACAAAATAAATATTTAAAAAAAACTCATTGCCATCAGGTTGATTAGATTAATAGTGACTCTTTAGGACAGACAAGAACTGCCCTTTTGAGTTTTTGAGACTTTACATATTTATATGAAGAGACAGTCAACAGGGAAGTTGGTAAATTGAAAGAATGGACTCTGTGAGTAGGAGCTAAAAGTTCAACCCTCTGTCTCACCAAGGCTCATTAGGTTGGAGAGCATTCAGGGGTCAATTATGGCCTTAAAAAATTCACTAACCTGTATTTTTAAAAAGGAATCTCATTGATCCCAAGTTTTCTGAATTTCCGTGTTTATCAATGATTAAGTCAGGTAAGCTTTAGCTAGAATGTCAATTTTGAAGGAAGAAAGACTGTCTGAAACTGTCTGAAACTGGGCCAGCTGTCAAGTGGCTGGGAGAACCTGGTACTGTTTTAGCCAAAGGCAGAAACCAAGTTGATTTAAGAAATCCCTCTTTTGCTCCAACAAGTGCTGACAAAGAATCCTAAAGTTTCTACTTCCAAACGATTTCAATGAGTCAGTGAAAATTGAGCAAATGCTTATCCTCCACGACAGTGGAATCTGACAGTGAATCTCTTTGGCTGACTCTGGACCTATGCATTCACCAGTCTGTGTCCCCTGTTGCCTCTGTTCCATCACCCTGCTTCCTGTTCACCAGATCCTCTGAATCAAGAGAAGCCTAACTGGAATGAGACTAGACATCCCTGTTTCTACAACTGTGTAAGCCATTTCTTGATATAAATCTCTTTCTAGATGGAAAACATATTCAGATCAGTGGTCTGCTTCTCTCAGGAACCCAACTTAGCACACAAATGTAGATAAAGACAAAGAATAATTGACGGTAACCCACATATATCAACCCTCAGAAAATAAAACATAATTGTTTTATACACTAAAATTCTTTTAAAATTGACAAAAGAGCAGTTTATCGGAACACAATTGCTAATAGCTACTAATGTTACTCTGCATCAGATGAAAGAATAGTAAATTTTGTTTCCAAAATATGACTTCTGAGATGGATGAGAAATCTGAGACTAGAGGAAGGTCTTAAAATCCTTGTTCTGGGAAATAGATTGACAATTTCTTGTTTGGATGTTGATTAACTCCAAAAAAATATGCTTTGTATATTTCCAAGGAGGTAGAACTAATCGAATTAGAAAATAATCTGTATTCTAATTGTAGAATTTAATCCTGTTCTTTAAGGATGCTGATAATACTTCCCAAACTTCCCAAACTGGGCCCTATTTTCTTAATTAAGTCACAGTAGCCATCTATCCGTGCCATATTTCTTGTATTCTGTCTTCTGCAGAAATAGAAGTGTCATTGTGTGATGGCTCAAAGTTTTAAAGGTACTGCTCACAAAAAAAAAAAAATTCCAGGAGAGGGACAAAAGTTAGACCAGAGTCAGAGAAAACAGTGGAACAGGGTGAGATTTTTGAAGGGGATACTTTGTTAAAGTCATCTAAAGGCACCTTTGCTGTCTCAATGGTTTAGTAGAAAGTAGAGCCAAACCTTTTAGCCAGCTACTGGAGGAATTTTCACTATGGGTTGGCTTTAAGGTGGGTCATCTGCTATTGGCTGGTTCTCAGAAGTATACCTACTCTTTCTAGGTATGTGTGTCCCTGCAAACTAGATATTATCCTGTGATCTTTTCTTCCAATCCAAAATCCACGGGTCCATTCAGCCCTTGTAGTGGTAGTTGTGTTTGAGCCAAGTCTTTTTCCTATCCCAATCCTCTCCCATCGATCAGGAAATTTGTCTGCTATGTCCTTCACCTTCCATTGCACTGGAGAGATAAATGGAGAAATAGGTCTCTACCACCTTTTTGTGCTAAGATGCCTGCCGTTAC